>PVKS010009732.1:0-62871 GCA_004027875.1 Aplodontia rufa
TAAAGATGGCAGAACCCAGGTGTGGAAACGTATGCCAGGTAATATATAAACTATATATTATGTTTTGAAGATTAGATTATGTTCATTGAAATAAATATGGGTGAAAAAAAATGCCAAATAAGAACGAGGACCCAATTCCTCATGAGTTGAACTCCTTCAATAGTCTACACACACCAGCCAAAGCTGATGTCTGCGACTCGGATGCACAGAGAGCTCCAGGCCTTTCTTCAGAATGCACCCGCAGAGACCACTTTTGAGTTCCCATTCTCAAGCGCCTGCTGCTGCTCCTTCCTAAACTGAAAAAATTACTTGAAAATTATTCAGTATCTCGCATTCCCAATGGCTTAAGAGGACCATGGGAATGGAGGCAGAGGGTCTTATTTACCTCTGATTTCTCTACAAACACCATTGTACCTAGTACATAATGGGTAGCCATAAATATTTGTTGGGTGTTGGAGAGATGAATCAGTGAACAAACGATGTCCACTTTCAGAAGATCTGTGGTAGCTTGCTATAAAGCCCACACTGACCATTTGAAGAGGGCCATTGGATCATGAACCGTGCCACGGTGGAGAGGGGTACAGTTGGACCTGAACACTTGCCTAAAGCTGCTTATCAATATTAAACACAGAAAGTCGGCTGTGGGTTTTCTGGCATAAGGCTCAAGAAGCAAGCTTCGTTATGTGGACAGAAGCACATTGTTCTGTCTAAATGGAAGAAGATTGACTCAGGGCTCTTTCATAAGCACTCTGGGGAGTACTGGCCAACCTAAAGGAAGCATCTTCTCTCACTCACCTGAATTCACTATACAACAGGTCCCTGGGGATGGGACATGGAGCCAATTTGGACACACATCTGGCAAAGGTGACCGAGTTTGGCCAGCCTTCCTTCTGCCTGTTTTAAGTTCTGTTCAATCCAACCATTTGACTCAGCTTTGTAGTTGGCCATATTCTTAAGGACATTGAAATAACATACCTAAGAGTCTAATACAATGAAAATACAGAGACCATTTTAAGACTTTTGTGTCAAATGAGGGAATTTTTCATTTCTCAGCACATCATTGAAAACCAAATATCTGGTTCCAAATATTTCACAAATTACAATAACTTCAAACATGTTGATTCTCAAGCAAGTTTCATGGCTCGTATGTGACTGGCATCACTCCATTGCTCAAGAGTCCTAATGCCAAGACCTTCATTCAAGTATTTTAAACTTCTTTAGGCATAAATGGAACCCTACTTTGATGAAATATTTAATACAGGCTATGCATTTTTAGTACAGTGACTGGTGGTATATAGAAAAATGTCAACATTATTACTGCATGTGTAACTTCATTTAATTCTTTCATAAGCTTGAGACATGAAGATTGCTTCCATTTTATAGATAAAGAAACACAGACACATACAAACTAATTGCTCGGGGTTACAGACCAGTAGAGTGGAATATTAGGTTCTCAAGCACATATATTTAGACTGCCAACCTGTTTCCTTTTTTCTACTGTATTACAGCACCCACGAAATAGAAAACCCATTGTTTTGTAAGTCCCAGAGTACTTGGCATGATTAACTTGGAAAACTATAACCATCACCCTTGTCTATAGGCACTGTCAACACTCTAACAAATCCAGTTTCTCAAGCACACTTAGTAACACCAGAAGCCATGGAAGCTTCTGGAGATGTGTGCTGCGTCTCAAAAGAGTTTTTGAATATGTATCATTTGGAATGAATTTTGTTGCAGATAACATCAGTTCCATCTAAGTATCCTCAGCAGTAAGGAGAGTAGTATTGTCTCACAAAACAAGATATCCAGTGGGAGGTAGCTGCAGGGTCAAGGTTGGGGTCAATTCAGCACCTCAGTAATATCATCTTGACAAGTGTCCTCTATCACTCAACCCTGCCATCTTCATCCTGGTAATATTGTTTGTCTTTCATAGTAACAATAGTGTTAAGTGCCTATGTTCTAAACAACTCTAAATGTTTTACAAGGATTAATTTAGTTAATCCTCTCAACATTCCCATCATACAGATACTACTATACTGAGGAATGTTGGGATGCCTCATTGACACAAGACAGCTGCAACAGTGCCAACTATCAAACACAGATCAAGGACGAACAACAATAAAGAAAAGGGGCATTGATTCCTGTCTCTCCCCTTCCCAGAAGCCACTGTAAAGACTTTTCTCTAAGGTTGTATGCTCAAACTAATCATTAATAAGAATAATAGAAATTATCAGTTACTTTAGGCAAATCCTGATTTATATAGATGCAGGGTCTCCCTATTTTTCTATATACATGGTCACAAATGTAAGCATCCCAACAAAATGTGTACTCTGCCAGAAAGCCTACCGATCATAGCTAATGTCTTCATCCCCCACCATAGGTGGAATGTTCTCACGCAAGGTGAAGGTTGATAGGTTCTCAGAAAAGTAAGGTGGTCAGGCTGGGGACGTAAAGGACTTGCTAACTTCAATGCTAGATACTAGAATAAGTGTCCTGCTGCAGCAACTGTAGAAAAGTAAGGAAAGCTGAGATCTGGGTTCAAACAAACAAACAAGCAAGAATCGGCTCTCCTAGGAGACAAAGGCAAGGTCTGAGTTTCGTAAGAACTGCCAGTATTAAAGTAATACCATTTGGAGTTCACAGACGTGGGGAAAGCAGCCCCAGTGTGACTGTAAAGAGGGCTGCGAGGCAGGAGACATTCCTGGTGGGCTGCATCATGCTGCCTCAGGTAGAATTTACAGCATAACCCACCCCCACACCACCTTGCCTCCAGCATGGCAGACCACCTTCAAGCTTCTCTAAGATGCACGTGGTTTTTTTGTTTTGTTTTGTTTTGTTTTGTTTGTAGTCACTGGAAGTATGTGTATCTTTGGATGTAGAGTGTGGGTTCATGTGTGCCACAATCCACCCACACTGAAAGTGCTTTACGAGGTACATGCACTGTGCCCTTCCTCCCCAGCTCACATGTTCCTGACTCTCAGTACCTCTAATTGTGACTGTATTTGGACTTTTACAGGAGTAATTAAGTTAAACAAGGTCAAGTGGTGGGCCCTAATCCAAGACTGGTAAAGTCCTTAAGAAGAGACCAGGATACAAACAAAACAGATGAGGAAAGACTATGGGAACAAGAGAGAAGGTGCCACCTGCCAGCTGGGCAGAGAGGTCTCAGATTGAAACCTTGGTTTCAGCTTTGTCTCCAGACCTGTGAGAAAATTAATTTCTGTTGCTATAGTCATTCAATCACGAAATGGCAGCTCTAGCCAACTACAGGTTGAGCATTTCTGATCTAAAACCCAAAATGCTCCCAAATCCAAAACATTTTAAATACAAACATGGTACCACAATGGAAAATTCCACATGTGACCTCATGTGTCAAGTAGAAGTCAAAACATATAGATTAAAAATATTGCATGAGGGGCTGGAGCAGTGGCTCGGCAGTTACGGCACTTGCCCAGCACGCACAAGTACACAGGTTCAAACCCCAGCACCCACATACACAACTAAGTGTCAGAGTAACAAAAGCCATGTGCAAAACTCAATAAAAATTGATTTTCTCTGTCTCTCTCTCTCTCTCTGTACTTCTCTTTAAAAAAAAAAAATATTGCATGAGGAGCTGGAGTGGTGGCTCAGCAGTTCAGCACTTGCCTGGCATGTGTGAGGACATGTGATCAAGTTCAAGTCCCAGCACCATGTACACAAGAAAGTGTTGGGGCAACAAAAGCCACATGAAAAACTAAATAAAATTGATTCTTTCTCTCTCTCTTACTATCCCTTTCTCTCTTAAAAAAAGTTGCATGAAATTACCTTTTGCCTATGTGTGTAAGATGTATTTGAAACATAAACAAATTCCTTATTTAGACTTGAGTCCCATCCCCAAGATATCTCATTATATATGCACAGATATTCTAAAATCTAAAGAAATCTGAAATACGAAGCACATATGCTTCCAAGCATTTCAGATAAGGGCTCATCAACCTGAAGGAACACATTAACCAATCAGTGCAGGAAAAAACTACATACAAAGTGTTTAACACATGCTTTGCAAATGACTGGCTCTCTTATTTCCTCCTTCTGAATGTGTTGCCGAATGAAAGTTAATGTGTTTGAGCAGGAGCCTGCTCCCCATTTTAGCCATCTGAACTGAATCAGGTCAGTGTTGAGGCTATTGGGTACACTGTGCAAATATAAATCATTTAAATTAAACCCACGCAACTGATTCTCTCCTATGTCCTGGCTCTTGCATCAATGAAAACATTTTTTTTTTTGTGGACATTCAATTTACTATTTCCCCTCTCATAGTAGATTTTACCGGAGAGAAAGTAGTGGAAATAATTTACATGAATCCTGCAGAGTACGTCTTAAAACTGACCTTTTCCCTTTATTATTCTTCTTCAAACTGTTTTCATAAACTTGGTGGCTTTGGGAGTCCTCGTTCTCCTTTCCCAACACACACCTGAAAGCCCACCCCTGCTAGCTTTCCCAGCACATCCCTCTCTCCTTTATTTAGTGGAAAAGATTCTTCCACCCATCCCAACCTGGAGGCCAGAGGGCAACACTGAGGCCCTCGGACCTTACAGGGAATTGGTCAGGGCATTTTCTCAGCAAAAGTCAAAGTTCCCCAGGGGCAACATGTTGAGAGAGTAAGATTCTTTTCCTGTCTTTATGAGAGAAAGAAAAATAAAAGGAAAACAAATGAAAGAAAGCAAAAATGGTTGAATAAAAGAATCTTAGATCCTTCAATTTTTTCTTGTCAGAAAGGCCAGTGTTCTACATCCAAAATAACTGGACAAGTTTCCCAGCCTAGAAAGACCAGACTGTGAAAAAATCCCACAGCTCTGTCTGGCTGACAGTTGGCTGATTCCATTCCCAGCAAGAGAGAAAAACATTTCTGTTTTCCTTTTGAATTAACACTAACTTGCATTAAACACACACACACACACACACACACACACACACACACACACGCGCGCGGGCGCGCGGAATGAAATTATATTTAGGAATGTTTAGCTCTCGTTTCTCAGCAGGGGTAAGTGCCTCAATTTCCTGCAAATCATTGTCAAGTGTCTAGACAGGAGAAGTGGAAGCAAAGATAAGAGATTCTGAATTTCAACAGAGGGGCCATCAAGCTAAACCTGGTTCAGCTGTGCCTTTTCACTTGGCAACAGGAATAACCTCTGATAGCCTCATATCTTACTCACATGTTGCTTTTGACTTGTGATAAGAAAAAGGAAAGTGGGAAATCATGATGAGCGAGCTGCTGATAAACTCCCTGGCTCTGCATTTGTCTTCCTCTTTCTAAGCTAACCGAGCCCCAGAGGAATCCCAACCCCTGCAGGCCTCTCTAGTATCTGGAGCAGTTATGAGCATTAGAAGCCACAGATTAAGATGAACAATACTTTAAAAGGTTCATGAATTGTTTAGCACCTCAGTTTTTAATACAGCCGTGAGTCAATCAAACATTCATTGTAAGAATTCCTACAGCCTCAACTCGGATTCTGAAAGAGGCTTTTACAATCCCTTCATTTTTGAGGCTGGTCTGGCCCTTGGAGGTCAGCTGTGGCCATACACTGCAGTGGATTTGGTCGCAAAGGCTCTCCCCTTACAAGCACTCAGACAATACCCTAGGGCCTCTTCTCCAGATGTGCTGCAAGACTGTGGCAGTCCCTCACTTGGTTCAGTCTTCATTCACTGAGTCATCCATTAGCCCCTTCTTCCAGGCCTTTATCACACAGAATGGGGGCTGAATGGGTAGGTTCTGAAGTCAAGCTGCCTCATTTGAACTCCGACTCCATTACTGACTAGCCGTGTAAATTTGAACACGCTATTTAATTGACCTCTTGCACCTCCTGATACCTATCTGTGAAATGGGGTAAGACAGACTTGCCTGTTAGAATTACTGTAAGAGTTAGAGTCACAGATGCAAGACACCAGGTCTTCTGTGTCCAACACAGGTTAGTCAGAAATGACAAGACAGATGGAAAGACTTCTTCAGGGATGAAGAAGAGATCCCCTGTAACTGCTTGAGGATGGAGAGCCAGTCAGCCAGGAGGTGCCCGCAGGGTGGCAGTGCTGGTCTAGGCATAGTCAGGAGCTTCAACAAGAAGCCTAAGCGGTGCTGGCTTAGTGAGGCTTGCACAAGCCATTAAACAGCTTGGCTTGAAGGACTGTAGGAGTTCAAAGAAGAGAGAGGTCACATGGACTGAAAGGGCCAAATGAGATTTCACACAGGAGGCCCAGCTTGTCCTGGGTCACGTGGGCAAGAAGGGAGTTGACGGGAGGACGGAGGGGCAGCTTATGGGGGAATGGAGTAAGAAACTGAGGGGGACTAGTGTGACTCGCTATACTGAACATCTGGATCCGCTTTCAGTGGTCAGCCCAGGAAGCTGGCTCACTACCACCCTCAACTCCCAGGATTCCTGTGGGCTCATCCCTGCAGGGAATTCCACACGTCCCCCCGCTTTCCACACTGCTGCTCCGGTCTCTGCCCCACACATTGCTTTCACGATAAAACCCAGCTCCCCAGCCCTGGACTCAATGATTTTCAGAGTCTGCAACTCAAGTGGCTTCAGTTACATCCTCCAGGGTACTTCTCATTCTTCCAGCTAAGCCTCTCATCCCTGTCCCATCAACCCAAACTCTAGTGCAAACTTACCCCCATCATTCTTCCTCAGTCATTCAGTTATGTCTGTGAACAATTTATTGGTGAACTATCTGGTTTATTGCCAGCTTTCTAATTCTTTCTTTCTTTCTTTTGCTAATGCTCCAGTCTCTTTGCTCACTTTCCTAATTTTCTGCATTTTCAGCTTTTGAGCTTGCAGAACATGTATATTTCACTCAGCGGGTAGATAAATCTGTATATCCCTTTAGGTAGAATTTAATAGTATTATTTCACTTGGAGGGCATGTGTGCATGTGCATGTGTGTGCCCATGTGCATTTTGTGAGTGTGTGTGTGTGCACGTGGATGTGTGTGCACTGTGTTTGTTTTGTTGTTGAGAGCTTGGCTTTCACTCTGGACTGTTAGCTCTTCCAGATCAGGACTTGTACCTGATTCTTCTTGCAAGTACAGTAGTTGATTAATTACTAGGGTGATGGAAACCTGGAATGAACATTTACAAGACCAATTTAAACTATCCAAATGGGAATAAGTAAAATATAAAAGAAAGTTGGATTTCAACATTGTTGTAAGAGGTGCAGATCAAGTTTCCTGGAAAGTAGACCCTGATATTCAAGAGTCTACTACTACTGCTGCTGCTGTTATTTTGAGACTGTGATTTGCTTTCAGGAAGTACTTACTGCTCTTGGGGCCAATACCTCTAGGAGATGAAGGACAAGACAGGAGGACAGAACAGAAAGAAGCTGAATTGTCAGTCAACCCCATAGGGAGCTCTGGAGCTGGGGAGGCCATTATATTGTCTTAAGTGAAGCAAAAGGGCCAGGTCTCTGCATATTAGACCACTTCTTGGATATAGGCTGTACCTGGAGAAAGGGAATAACTTTGGGCAAGAATACTGCTTTCAGCAATTCCTAGGGAGGGATGCATCTGTAAGCCATCAGGAGCCAGCACTTCTAGAAACTGGGGGAATAAGTGCCTTGCCCCCAAGGCAGAGTTTGGTGATACGCCACCATATCCACTACAGTCAGCAGCATGACAACATGAGCTACTGTCTTTCTTAACCTCTGCTTGACCCTCTTCTATTCTCTGGCTATTATATCCACCATGCTTGATTTGACTTGAAGAGTATTCATTTGCAGATCAAAAGTCTAGTCCTTTATAAACACTTTTTGTTTTTACAGGTTCTTCTGATTATCAAAAAGAAAGAATCAAAAGCTAGTCATTAGCTGGAACAGCAACTGGTCAGTGTCCAAATCGTCAGCACTTTGCTCTACAATCAGGTAAGCAGCAGACCCAGCAAGTGATTTCCACAAAATCAAGTGAAGGGTCTCCCAGAAGATGCAGCCTCCATGGGATTCATTTGAGGCAAGATTGAAAGAATAGCCTTGGAATTTTAGTACTTTCCAGAAGCACCATCTGACCAAACACTTGGAAAGTCAAAAGCCAACAGTAGACTAGAGCTAATTCAATGTGGGAAGAAAAACAGTGGTAAGAAGGTCCTCTGCATGGAATTGCCAATTTGCTGTTGCCTTGAAGAGCTGCTGCTTCCTTGGGTGGTCCTTACTTCCTGCCCATCACCTGGGAGGCCTTCAGCTTTGTGTGCTCTGTTGTGGTTCCTCATGGTTTAAAAAATTTAACACATACAAAAGGAACCAAGAATAATAAAAGAAACATTTAGGTATCTCCTTCCCATAATTCAAAGCTGTTAACCTTTTATCATATTTGCTTTTAAAAAAAATAAGAACATATTACAGGAAAATTCAAATCTCCTCTACTTTCCATAGGCAAAGGGGATCATGATCCCCCACTCCCTTCCTACTTTGGTACTGGGGATTGAACCCAGTATGCTTTACCATTGAGCTATATCTACAGTCCTTTTTATTTTATTATTTTTTATTTTATCTTGAGACAGGATCTTGCAAAGTTGCTAAGGGGTTTGCTAAATTGCTGAAGCTGGCCTTGAACTTGGGTGCCTCCTGACTCGGTCTCCCAAGTTGCTGGGATTACAACTATAGATGTATACTACCATGCCTAGTAGGATCATGATTTTTATGTGCATTTCCTAGTTCATTTTTAATATTTCAGGTGCATGTGTTGGACTATAGAGAGAAATTGTATCATATATATCTCAAAAAGCTATATGAAAGGATTTGGGGTATTTTCACCATGAATAGTGATAAATGTTTCAGATACGTAAGTTTAATCTACTACATATGTATACGTGTATTGACACATCACATGTACAATTTTAATATGTCAACTAAAAATAGTTCAATTTCAAAATAAATGCATACGTTGAGATCCATGAAAAACACAAAATATTGTTGTCTGTGGCTGCGGTGTTTAGGTTTACGTAAATGGGTAATAGAACTTTTATTATTACTTGATTTTTCATTAACTCTTTTTGAGTGTTTTTTCTTATTGGTATTTGTAGATTTTATTTTTAACAGCTCATAAAAGTCTGTCAAAGAGCCATACTATATTTTAGTTATTCACTCTTCCACTGATGGGTATTTTATGATTTTGCCTTCTCTTTTTTGCATACTTTTCCCCCTGGCTTCCTTGAAAGCTCTACATGAATGAAATGTCATCTGGTTTTTTGTTTTTTTTTTTTTTGGTATAATTTCTTGCTGAGATTGACCAGGCCTCCAGAAAAGAATTCCTGCTATACCCTTGTTCTCTGCCCTCTGCCTCAGCAGTGACAAGTACCAGGTGGTGATTTCCAAAATCTCCAATGTTTTCTGAGTTGATTCTGCCACAAGATTTAATTCCTAGCCAGATCTACGATATAGATTATAGAAATGACAAATATGGGCAAAATAAATATAGTTCATTGGACTTCAAAATAAAATTGAAGCTACTTCTAGAAATTTATCCCAAGAAAATAATTTAAAGAAAGAAAATAATATGCATAGATGCAAATCTTTTAAAGGGGAAAATGAGAAATAAACACACTGGCCAATAATAAGGGGTACTTACATAAATCATAGAGGAGCAACTCTAAAGAACGTTACTCATCTTTTCACATGATGATTCTGAAAACTAAGAATTAGATGGAATCACATGGAATTGATCTTTCTAGCAATTTTACATCATCCATTTTAAGAATAACAAAGGAAAACAGATGGTGGTATAATGTTACATGAAAATGCAGAGAGCAAAATTATATCCACAATATGTAAAAGTGTCTTTGCACAATTGGACAAGAACATGAAGGGAGAACAACAAAATTAAAAACAGCTATATTAAGGAAGAAGCGTGGGAGAGAACTAAAGCCTATCAGACTTGCATTTCCAAGACCTTATCTGTACACATTAGTTCCTTAATCTCTCCCTCCCACATGAAACAAAGAGCTTTCATTATACCCATATACCCTTTATTATATACTTAGAGATGACAAAACCATTCCAGAGATGAGCACAGTAGTCTTCCCTTATCTATGGCTTAACAGTCCATTTCAGATACCCCCAGTCAACTGTGGTCAAAATATATTAAAAGGAAAATTTGCGAAATAAATAATTCATGACTTTAAAATAATTTCTATTACATTATATTGCTACAATTGTTCTGTCTTACTATCAGTCATTGCTGTTAATCTCTTATGGTGCCTAGTTTAAAATTAAACTTTATCATAGATACATACATATATGAAAACCACAGCATATATAATGTTGGGTACGATCCACCGTCTTAGGCATGCCCTGGGGTCTTGGAACGTACCCCCGCCATGCTGCCCTGCGGACAAGCATGGCTGCTGTAAACTGTTCAGTGTCCTAAGTCAAATAGCCAAGGTAGAATCTGTATCCTGGACTCTTTGATTCCTAAGCTTTACCCAAAGGGCATTTGTGTATTAATAGAAACTGAAATTAGATCTTCCTAAGAAGGAGTAAGTAAGAAGGATAATGAGATCTTTTTCCCAGTTCCCTTCTGGTCCAAAATAACAGGGTACCTACAGGAAGGCTCTTTGCTTTTCCACCTGTGCCCTGAGGGTTCCTGGTGTAGAACAGAAGGCTAGGGGAAGAGGGTGACTATCAACAGACTTCCCATTGCACTGCAAATGGGATGTACTGCCTCAGGCCACTTGATCAAAGCTCTTTAACAAAAACTTCCCAGCTATTGTAAGAGCAGTCGAAACCCTGAGACCACGTGGAGGATTGCGGATGTTCACAGGGAGCCCAATCAGTGCACAGAGAAGGGGCACTGTGCTGGGAGTGAGGCCTTCTAGGTCCCGAGGTACAGTCCCTGTGCAGATGTGTGACTTTAGATGAGTCCTTGGAGCACTGTTTTCTCATCTGCAACTTGAGGGAGTTGGGCTTTCCCAGGTCAAATGTTTCTCTGGGTCCTTTTCTCACCCAGAAAGAGGAGTTCCAGTTTGTGTACCTAGAGAAATCAGTATTAGATGTTTGAGTATTGAAGGAGATGCTCATTCTTCTCACCTTCAGTCATGTAGAAAAGAAAGGACTTTCACCCCTGCCACTAATGTGACGCCTGCCCCTCTCCTGGGAGTATTCTCAGAAAGGCCATTTCCTGAATCCAGTAAGTGGAGGGACTCTATCACACAGGTGGAGACTGTCCTGTCTACACCACCTCACCGCTCCACATAGCAAGGTGCCCAGGCTGCACTCTGCTCCTGCTGAGGCAGGAAGTGTGCCAGGGAAATAGTAGACCATAGCGAGATTTAGAGATTAGGACTTCTCCTTTGCTCTCTGCCACCACTTACTGGGTAATGCAGGCAGCCAACTTCTGGAAAACTGAATGGCTAGTAGTGGCCATGCAGGCCGCAGAGAGGGCACCAAGAGTTTAAATTTGGGGCACGGCAAAGAAGAAGTAGTGAGAAGCCCCTTAAGAATTCAAGGTCAAGGGCTAGAGCAGTGGCTCAGTTGTGGTGCTTGCCTGGCATGCATGAGGACCCAAGTTCAAACCACAGAAGCACGTACATGGCGAAATCTCCGAGCAATAAAAGCCACGTGAAAAAATGAATAACATTGATTCTCTCTCTCTCTCTCTTTGAAAAAAAAAGAATTAAAGGTCAATCTATATTCTTTAGTGCAGAGGGTCAGCAGCCCCAAATTTGGGGGTTAACGAAGCTACTCCCGAAATGTGATATTTCACACACTATTTACCACTAGTTAAGAACCCAGAATAGAAAATGGATGCATAATTGGCACACAGACACCCTCAAACCTCAAATATAGATCCAAAGCATAGAGGAATTACAGCCCAGGATCAAATATAACCTCTGCATCAAATTGTTCCTAGAGAGTGGGAGAATGAAAGCATCAGTGGAGAAAAGGCAGAAAGTGGATAGCAGAACTGGAACTACATCTCCCCCGCTGAGCTTTACAGGAGACAAAGAGAAGTTAAAATAAGAGCACTGAGCTCTGAACCCCACAATCCAAGCAGTGAGTGGAGATGTGGATGAGTAAGCTAGAGCCCATTTAGGCGCATGTCCCAGCTTCCTGGGTACCATCACACACGGAAACAGTGCAGAGGTAAGGTACATAACTTGGTGGCTGCATGGGAGGTGGGGGAGAGGATGGATAGGTGGATCATGTACCCCTGAGATCAAAAGCCACCATCACCACCTCCATGATCTGTGATCACAGGCAAAACCAAACAATTGCCACTCTAAGTTTCTCTAAATGCAAGGCAGGGATCACGACAACCCTCAACAGGGTGGTTGGGAGCATTTTAACAAGATAATCCAAGCACATGAGCATCTCCCTACAAGCATTTGGTTGGTTCACTCAGGTCACAAGGTCTGAAAGGGCAGGGACCATTGCCGCATTTGCTCATTGTGGATCCCTGTGTCTAACAGGGCCACAAGTAACATTGATTGCTGTTGTTGGCCTTGTGATATAGGAGAAGGGACTTGAAGAAACCACTGTACCCTCTTAATCCTCTCCAGATCACTTTCCCCCCTGTTTGAAGTCAGATAAATACATTGCCGGGTTGTTTCCCTCTTTCCCATCTAAAGAGCCTGTTTTTCCAAGTTGCTTCAGAAACCATCACTTATGAGTAGATGAGAATTAACCTCAGCCAACCAAGCTAGAGTCTTGGATTCTTACTCCTGAGACAGGACCAGCAAGGCAGCGGGATACATACTTGCCCTGATTTGTTCAATGTAACTGATTAGATTTCATTTGATTTTCAAATTCCCTTATTTTCACTCCAAATTCACCCAAAATTCAAGGGACAATCAGATGCCAAGAGATCATCTCCTGTATCAGAATGGCTGGGTAGGAAAGAAGCTCCATTAGAATAAGGATTAAAGGAAGAGATGCTTTTTCCAATTTAAATGACTTACTTTTGGAGAAGAAAATTTACCCCTTATGTCCAGACTAAACAGTTGGCAATGAGGGTTTGGGGTCTTGGAGTCTTGCCAATTAGAAAGAAAACTGAGTTCCATTCATGGTAGGGCAGGGTGAGTTGCCCAAGTTCCCAGTTTTCCTTTAGGATCAAATTCTCAGTAGGCAGACTTTCCCATTAGCCACCCTGGAGCCTCTGAGTTGCTACCATCACAGAACGCCTTTGGTGGCCAGCCCCTAGGTGACCATCTGTAGACTGGCATAGCATCAGGAGCATCTTGGATAATTAACAGATGTGCAGTTTAAACACAAGGCTGTCTGTCTAGACAGCTAGTCAAACCTCTTCAATCTCCCATGAGCCCTGCTCTGACTCTGCTCCCGCCAGCTGTGGAGATGACTGACACTTTGGAATCCGTAGAGACCTATTTCTAAACAGAGTCTTAAAGAGGGAGAACTGAATGGTGACCATAGTATCTCCCTTTAGAGAGGGTTCATCATGAGAGATCTTAATCCAGGACCCACAGTATGTGATGGAATGAGAACTCTAGCCTAGATCTCTAGGTTCCAAGGCCACTGATCCACTACCTACCTTAGATCTTGGAGTAGTTTGCTGTTTTCCAATCACTTTCAAGTGTATAAAGTAATTTTTATATCACTTGGCTGGGATTGCCATACCAAAATACCATAAATTGAATGGCTTGAATAGGAATGTATTGTCTCACAATTCTGCAGACTGGAGGTTTGAAATCAAGTTGTTAGCAGGGTAAATTCCTCCTGAAGGCTGAACGAGGGAGATCTGTGCAAGGCCTCTCTCTTGGGCTTGTGCATGGCCATCTTCTCCCTTCACATTGCACTGTGCGCTCTCTGTGCGTGCCTTCCTCTGTGGCCAAATTTCCCTACTGTATAAGGACAGTGGTTGTATTGGATTAGATACCACCCTAATGACCTCATTTGAACTTGATTACCTCAGTAAAGACCCTATCCCAAAATAATAAGTTCATATTTGGAAGTACTGGGGGTTAGGACTTATACATACAAACTTTTTTTGAGGAGGAGCAGCACAATTCAACTCATACCAAACTCAAGTCAGTGCTTCCCAAGTTTTAGCCATGTTTTAAACATCATCCTATGTTTACATACGATCACAAGATTACCCCTTAATGTTTACAATTCAACTTATTTTACTGAAAGACTTATTTTAAAAGGTGACTTTGTCTACTGTATGAATATTAAAATGACACTTTTTTCAAATGATTTGTGAATGTGCAGGTTTGCATATATTCCAGGTAGGATGGGGTCTTATGAGTATTTAGTGAATACGTAGTAGTTCCTACAACTCAGAGGGTTCCTAAGCTTTGCCTGTATCTTTTTTCTCCAGCCTTTGTAGAATCAGCCCACCTAACTTTCTCTATGGCAGAATCACAAGAAGATTCAAACATGGGAAGACAGGATGGGAAAGGGTCCATTCTTCATTCTCTGTTCTCCTGGAACTTGTTCATTTCAAGTGACACAAGAGAGCTAAGGGATAGTCTTGATGAGACAAATGACAGTGGGGTCAGGTGTAGTCAGCCCTGCAGCTCCTTGGCTGGAGGGTTTCTGATCGAGTGCTGGAGGCTGCTGCTGGGATAGTATGGAGTGGGTAGCTGTGGGATAGTACATTACACCCATCATCCTCCTGCTCACAGCCTGGACATTAGGCTGCTGGACAAATGATCAGGAAGAGTTAATATGGTCCTGGAGCTGCTCCCCTCCTATGGCAGACATGAACAGTTGCTCATGGACTTCTTTACTACTGAGCCCTTAAGGAATGGGAATTCTTTTCACCTTAATAGTCTGAAGAACCCACCACCACTTTTATCGGCACAGAGAGGAAACCACCAGGCCAGCCCTTATTCAATTGTTCAAGCTGCCTTCTTTGGCCCCCACAAAGAGCCAATCCAAGCTTGGGTAAAGTTCTCCACTTCCTTCCTCTCCACTTCTTTCTCCTCACTGTCCAAGACTCAGCTCACAGGCATCTATCTCTCCGAGAAGACCTTCCTGCAAGGACTTTGACTATCTAAATCTTTGCTTCCACTCAGGTTTTGCTTGAATCATGTTATGTATCATGGGATTTTTATTTATTTACCTGAGAAACTTCTCCCCCCACACACACACTGGAATATCCGTTCCTTTAAAATAAGGTGTACAGCCATCTTATCACCATCCTGTCACCAGCACACAGTAGGTGCTCAGTGAGTAATTATTAAAAGGAAAATAGAAAAAGGAAAGAAAAAGGGTTCAAAGGAAGAGAGAAGAAAAGGAAAAAGGGGAGGGGAGAGGAGTGGGGGAAGAAGAGAGGGACTTTTCCCTCTGGCCATCACTCAGGATGCATAGAGACTGCTTAGCAGTTCATTTGAAAGTGTTTATGACACTTTGGAGACATTTTCTCCTCTGCCCAAGATCTTGTCCCCAAAATGGGAATGTTCCCTTCTCAGAAGCATTCCGGGGTGGGGGGGGCAGGAGTGGGAGACTCTACCCTCCTCTCTGCCTCTAATCTGTTCTCCAGAAGGAGAAGTGATTTATCTGCTTGGCAAAAATCCCACACTGTTCAACTGATCTGCCATTTTCTATTAGACAGAGTAACATTGAAAGTCAGTGTTTGTATGGGACCCTGTCTCTGTGCGTTTCTTACAGGTCTCTGACCTTAGCACAGCGTGACTCTAGACCTCTCTGGCTGGCTAGTGGATATATGCTGGATAGATCCATTTCCTCCACATTCATTCCACACTCCAGACTTGGGGTTGGAGAAGAAGAAACTCAGTGGGCCCCAGCTTCACCAGTTATGATACGGACACTTATTACCCATCAGAAACCTGACTGCTAAAGAGAAAGATAGATAGTGTCTGATACCAGTTCTACCTTGCAGCCCAACAATGCCACTGGTAAGGCCCTTTGGGCAGGCCAACATATATCTTAAGAACAACCTTTTGGCATCATGCTTGCCCTCTTTGTGGGCCTGTACTGAAAGCCCTCCCTCACCTCATAGATCAGAAATACCAAGGAGAAGCAGAAAGCAAAGGCCCGTCTGTGGAGCCGGTGAGGTCATTTCCCTGGGGGCCCAGCTCACGAGGACTGCTTTATGGATGAGTACATGAAGATGGACAACAGGCCCTCGTGTAGCAGACATCTCATCAGATACTGAGAACATTAGCACAAATGTGGAATAGTCCCAGAGTGGCTTGATGCAGCACCGGATGGGATATAGGAACACTATCTATAGTTGGTAGGAGTTTGCGAAAGCTTTTCAGTACAGAAGCCGCCAGCGTCTCCAAGGATGCACGGAGCTATTTATGCAGCCAAGTTTGCTTTTATCATTCCAGATGTGTGATGCTTTTTCTTAACATATAGTGAGAGAGACTGAGGATGTCTCATAGGAAGAAGAAAATGATTAGCAAAAACTGAGCTCAACCTCACTCCTTAGCTCTCGCTGTCATCACAGAAAACCGCTCTTGGCTGATCTCACACCCCTGCTTCTTCTACTTTTCATTCACAGCCCTTTCTCCTGCTCTGTAGGTGGGCAGCCTCCTCAGCTCTCTGCAGAGGGAGTGTGTGTACATCATACCCACCGTGGTACCATCTCGACATTTGGCATTTCGTCCCAGAGATGTTGGAAGCAGTTTAAATAGTTTGACAATCAGTACACTCCACATATTGAGAAGATGTGGCATTCATGAGTTTCCTGCTACGTGTGCCCACTGTGACAATAGCTCTTCTGGGATTTGAAGCTATCACCATAAGGTGATGAGGATAACACTAACAGAACTCCAATTGATCATGGCCACAAAGGGGTCAGCACTGGGTGCCCTGGTGCCAGCCATTCTGTGCATTTAGTCCTCGTAACAGCCCTGTACAGCAGTTAGCCCATTTTCAAAGGGAACACTGAGGCACAGAAAGAATAACTGCAATATCAGCCCTGACTTCTAGTGGTTCCCTGGCTGGTCAGGAGTCAGAAGGTAAAATAGGGATGAGGATGATACTCATACCATTAATAATAATTGAGAACAGTTTTAAGTGGAAAATGAGAAGACACAAAACCAAAGAAGGTGAGTAGCGACATGAGTGGTGTGTGTGTGCAAAAGAGAGAAAAGGTGGGATTTAGATGTAATAATCAGATAATGGTTGCTTCTTTTCCGCAACAATTTAATGAACCTGATCCAGTGGTGTTGACAAACATTTAACAATGAGATTTCCAGGTGGAGCTCCTGATGAATATAGGTGATATTTTCATTTACATTAATGAGTAAAATGAAAGCAAAATAAGTAATGAAAACATATGTCAAGCAATTCTTTGCTGAATTGGGTTAATATTTTTCAATCATTGGAAGCACAGTCCCTCATATTTTCTGGCTATTCCCAATATAAAGAATATATACACATCTCACTAATTAAAAAATACCAAAACAAACAAAAAAGTAAACTGTAAAGGGAATGAAGAAGGATTGGTAGAGTGGAGGGAGGGGCGAGGGTAAGGGAAGTGCCTGACTGAGTTGGAATAGATTGTGTTCCATGATTTTGTGATACTTTAGGGTGCATCCTTGTACATAACTAAAAAGAATTTTCTTTAAAAAATAAGAATATATATATTCTTATTTATATATATTCTTATATATAACCCACTCTTAAGTTAAATTCGCATTAATTTTTTATGTCCAGATAGGAGTTAGCACACTACAGCATATAGGCCCCTATTTTCTGTAAAGCACATTAACTGATTGGCTTTTTTCTTCCCCATTCATAAAGGACTATGTAATAGAGGGAAGAGGAGGAGAAATATTAACAAATACTATGCCGAGTAAAACCTAAAATATTTACTGTAGGCTTGTTGACCCTAAGTCTTTTCAATCAACAAAACATTAGATCAACTGTTCATTTTGAAGCATTGCTGATTTCTGTAGGGCAAATACTTCCTCTGTGGCTAAAAATAAAATGCAGAGCTGGAAGAGCTATACAGTATAATACCATTCAATAGTGTTTTCACTTCACAGACACATTGGTCACACATAATCCCAAGAGTGCAGATAACAGTAAAGTGTAACAAAATGATCAGGAAATGATGAGTTTGGAGTATTTATTACCTTTAATAAAATAATTTATTCCTTATAAATTTATAGAATTTTATTTTTTGTAATAATGACTGTGTTTAATACCTGGCTCACACAATTCTGGAAAGTAGAAGAGTTACATCTTGCAGTCCAAAATGAAATGTCCCCAGCATACCACAGTGTGATTACAGAAGCAGCTAGCTGCTCTGATGTTGGTGCTGAAGTAGTCCAGAAATTTCTATAAAGTAGGCAGGTCTTTAAAGAGGATGTTCATTATAGCTTTGTTTATACTTGTGAATATATTTTAAAATGCTTCCAACTATCCACTGGTAGAAGAGTAGATAAATAAAACATTGTATATTTTAATTGCAGAATATTCATATGATGGAATTCATGTTATGACATATTGATAATTACTATGTAGCTCTATATGAATCTACATGGATGGATCTCAAAAATAGAATGTGTGAAAAAGAAAGTTCCAGGAGAATATGTGCAGATGATAAATTTGAGGTTGATTTTAAAAAGTGAAGGATGCAAACCTCTATTGTTTATGGACACATCAATGTGAGGTAAAACTATAAAAACATGAAGGGATAGTGGGCCCCAGGCTGTGGCAACAGTCACCTTGTGGGCTCAGGAAAGCAGGTGAGAGGTGGAACGGAACAGGTGAGCAAAGGGAATTCGACCTCATCTATTTGTAATATTTTGTCTTTTTTTTTTAATTAAGCAAGTATTACAAATGTTGACAGTATCATACAGTGGGAATAAGGGTATTTGTCATATTAGGATCTGATTTTAAAATCATACATAATTTTGAAAACTTCTAAAGTTAATTTAGAAGACTAACACCATTTTGGATCCTGAGTTGTCCAGTGTGCATTCATAAAAGAATTATTTCCCCATCCCACAAGGTCTAAGCAAATGAGGATGCAAATATATTTGCTGATGGAGGAGCAATACACAGAATGATTTCAACTCATGGCACCCAGCATGATGGAGACACTTTACAGGGGTGCCATCTAATTTAATCAATGAGGACACTGGTTTAGACTTTTTTTTTTTTTTTTGTACCATGAATCGAACCCAGGGGTACTTAACCTCTGAGCCACATCCCCAGCCCTTTTTCTTTTTTATTTTGAGATAGGATCTCACTAAGTTGCTTAGGCCTTTGCTAAATTGATGAGGCTGGCTTTGAATTTGCAAGCCTGCCTCAGCCCCCTGAGCCGCTGGGATTACATGTGTGCCACCATGGGCGGCTATGAGAGCACATTTTGATTGTTCAGAAGGGTGGCGGCCTTGTTTCTGCATAGTCTGAGCTCCTCACACACCCTTTCAGTGCCATGTCTCTGATCCTTCATCCGCTGCCCCTGTGATTTTTGTCAGTTGCATTAAAGGTTAATTAAGCTAAACCTCTAGGTCATTTCCAAGATCCCAACTCCAATTGGAGGGAGACTTTTTTTTTTTTTAATGATTTTAGTTGGTGCATCTTAGTTATACAGAATGGTGGGTTTCATTGTGGTATATGCAAATACATGTAAAAATGTGCATAATTGGATCAGATTCACTCTCCAATGCTTCCCCACTATCCCTTTCTCTTTGCCCCTGATCCCCTTCTACTCTGCTGATCTCCCTTCTAATTTCACGGGGTTCTTTTTTTCCATGTTTCCTTTCTAGTTTCCAGATATAAATATACAATAATTTTCTGAGTGTGACTTATTTTACTCAAAATTGTGGTCTATAGTTCCATCCACTTTCCTGCAAATGATATAATTTCATTCTTCCTCATGGCTGAACAAAACTCCCTTGTGTAAAACATACCACATTTTATTTATCCATTCCTCTGTTGATGAACGACACTTAGGCTGATTCTATAACATAGCTCTTGTGAATTGTGCTACAATAAACATAGGTGTGTAGGTTTCTCTAAAATATGCTGACTTTAGTTCTTTTGGATAAAAACCAAGTCTGGTATAACTGTATCATATGGTAGATCTATCTTTAGTTATTTAAGAAGCATCTATACTGATTTCCACAGGGGCTGTATTAATTGACGTTTCCACAAACAGTGTATGGGACTTGGTCTTCCCCACATCCTTACCAGCAATTAATGTTATTTACATTCTTAATGATTGCCCTTATAACTGTAGTGAGATGGAATTTCAGTGTAGTTTTAATTTGCTTTTCCCTGGTAGCTAAATATATTGAACATTTTCTCATATAATTGTTGGCCATTTGTATTTCTTCTTTTGAGAAATGTTTGGTTCATTTCCCCATTTATTGATTGTTTTTCTATGCTGAATTTTTTGAATTCTTTTTATATTCTGGATATTAGTCCTCTGTTGGAATTGGCAAAGATTTTCTCCCATTCTGTCAGTGATCTCTTCACTTTGTTAACTGCTTTCATTGCTGTGTAGAAGCTTTTCACTTTGATTCTATCCGATTATTGATTCTTCTTCCTATTTCCTGAGCTATAGGGGTCTTATTCAGGAAGTCTTTGCTATGCCTAGTCGTTGAAGTGTTTCCCCCTATTTTTTCTTCTATCAGTCGCAAAGTTTCTGGTCTTCTAGTTAGGTCTTTGGTCCATTTTGAGTTTAGTTTTGTACAAGGTGATAGATCTCATTCTTCTACAATGGATATTTTGTTTTACTAGCACCTCTTATTAAAGAGGCTGTCATTTGTCCAATGGATGTTTTTGGCACCTTTGTGAAGAATTAGAAGACTCTAGCTGTGTGGATTTGGCTCTGTGTTTTCTATTTGAGCCATTGGTCTAAAGTCTGTTTTTGTATCAGTATTTTAAAAATATTATGAAATAGTGCCACTATATATACATACGTATATATGTATATATATGTGTATATACATGTATATATATGTATATATATGAAACATAACAATTGGATTAATCAGAGTTCTACAGAAAAATAGAACTAATAGGATACACATATACACACATAAACACACACACACATGCATGCACACACACTTCCATTTATTATAGGAACTGGCTCACAGAGTTGTGGGGACCAACAAGTACCATGGTCTTCAGTCTGTAAACTGCAAAACTAGGAAAGCTGTTACTGTCTTTTAGTCTGAGCGTAAAGACCAGAGAAGTGGGTAGGGGCACAAAGGTGTAAGTCCTAGTCTGAGTCCAAAGCCTGAGAACCACGAGCACGAATGTCTTAAGAGAAAAGAAGACAGATGTCCCAGATCAAACTGAGCCAATTCCCTTGCACTGATTTTGTTTTGCTCCGGTTCTCAACGAGGCCCACCTATATTGGTAAGGGTGATCTTCTGTACCAAGATGCTAATTTCTTCCAGAGACACCCTCACATACCCACCCAGTAATCAAATTTAACAGCCACCTTGTCAAGTTGAATTAGCCATCACAATAGTAAAGCTGGAATGCTACCAATACCCTTATGCTCCTGTCTAATCCAATGTCCCTACACTTTCCAAAATCATTATTAAGCTCTAGACTTATCATTAACTTTTAAAAAGTATTTTATGAACATATCCCTAAACTATATTATTTCATTTTTTATTTTTTTACAAATTTTATACAAATAATATACCCTATGTCATCTTTTGTGACTTTTTTCACTATGCAGTTGATGCTACATGGAGATGGATATTTGGCAAAGATGAATAGGCCTGATGCTACCAAGCATCATTGAGAATTTAGAGTATCCTGAACTGCTGGCAATAATGTGAAATTAATATATGCACTTTGGAAAACCATATAACATTATTTTGTAAGATTTAATAAATACATTTACTACCTCCCAGCATCTTGTCCATGCTATAGTTTGGATCGTTAAGTGTCCCCCGAAGGTACATGTGTTAAAGGCGTGGTCCCCAGCACAGTGCCAATGGGAGGTGCTGAAACCTCTGAGAGGCAGTGCCCAGTAGAGGTCTTTTGGTCCCTAGGGATGTACCCTTGACACGAGCATGCGAGCCAGTCCTTTCCTCTTTTTCCTTCCTGGTCATCAGATGAGCAGCTTTTCATCACCACACGGTCTCCACAATAACACTCTGCCTCATCACAGGTCAAAAAGTGGGGAGGCCAGCTGATCAAGGACTGCAAACTCCAAAACTGTGAGCTAAAAGCAACCTTTCCTCCTTCTGAGTTGGTGGTGCCAGGTGTTTGTTGTGGTGACAGAAAGCTCACTCTCCTAAGCCCCCACACCAGGCCTGCTCTCATGCATGCACCCAAGACACGCGTGAGAACTTCCACTATGCCCTTGTTCCTGACAGCCAGTTCTCCAGTGAGGTGTTTAGAATCCTGGGCACAATTCCTATGCTCCATCTCTGAAAAAACTGTTCCTGAGCTAGATAATGTGTATTTGCTGTAGGAAGACTTGGGAAAGGCTGGCTTTATTTAATTTATTAACAGTAAGCACCAGGGACCAGCATTAGCCTGGAATATGCCTTTATCACTGCATCATGTTGTTAGGCTAAATATTTTTTAAATGCTAATTTCTAATTCTCGGAAAATCAACCTGCTCAATGTCCTCACAGTTCAGTGGTGTGGTCTCTGAATTCATTTGGCAGCGTGTGGAGTGGGTGGGGTGGGACAGCAAAGGCAGATGGAAGGAGGATGACAAGCTCATAGATTTCAGCATCTCTCTCTCTCTCCCTGACTGTCTTGCCATCTACTAAGCACCGAGGTTTGCCTTCAGGGCAGAAAATCGTGTTTGTTGACTCTCGGAAATTATTAGATTAATTTTGTGGCACTTGTAACCTATTAGAGAAATTGTGACTTTATGTTCAACATTGAAGGATCTCTTCCATGTAAGAAGGACTGAGCAAACTGTGAAGTTTAGTCTTTTCCCCTCCAAAACCATTTTTTGTTAAATTAATAATTCTTTTCAAATGAATAATTCTTTTCAGACTGTTTGCCAAAGAATCATATATGTCCAGAATTTCAAAATCTATGGCCTCCTTGGAGTTACTATTTTGTGGTTGAAGTGCAACACAGAGATTAAAAAAAAAAATGTAGAAACACACCAAGAGTTTAGAGTAGAAAAGGTACTCTGACTTGTAAAGCAAAGCTGGTTGGCAGTAGATGCCCCCAGGAGCCCGGTGCTGGCTCACCCTGGCAGTCATAGCAACAGAGCCCTCCCTTTTATCCTGGAACTCCACTAAAGAGCCACCCTGCTCCCCAGAGGTCAAGTGGCCAGACCTGAGCTCCCAAAAGCTTCAGATCTGGGATCAGGATCAGGATCAGTCCTGGGGAAAATCTTTGTTCCTTCAGGGCTGCTTCCTGTTCCTCAGAAACTGTCCTCAAGGGCAATTCTCTGAAAAGGAAATGCTTAGTTTGTGATTGTCCTTTCTCTCTGCTGCTTCTCCCAAGGCTTTGAGAGCCTGATACATTTGCATTTCAGTTACAGCAAAGGGAGTCCTGACAACTTCACTTGACACCCCATGAGGGCACCAGGAAGAGTCCCCACTACATCCAGAAGACTAGAGACCCAGTGTGTCTGTATGCCAAGAGCTTCCTTCCTGGTAGCACTTCTGGAAGTTTCTGCAGGTGCAATGTGGTGCCATGTTCTACAGAGCAGACAAGAAACTTTCTGCAGACCCAAGGGGGAGGTCAGCAAAACCTTGAGCCCTTTCTACCTCTTTCCCTCTCAGCTCCTTTCCAAGTAGAGCCAGAGACTTAGCAGCAGTCTTTTAAGCACTAATTACTGATCATGGAGATGGAGAGTCCATAAAAATACAGGTGGCACTCACTGCCAGCTACTCTAAGGACTTCAGCTTCCTTCTGATGCATATTCAAGGAAGTGTCCTTGTCCCAGAGAAGAAGGCAACATTTACTCCCTAGTCTCTCAAGCAACAACACACACAAGCCCCAGACGGCATCTGAACTGCTCTTTTCTGGGCTTTTAAAACCTCTGTATTGCCGAAATGTCTCTGTTGTTTAAAAGGGGAAATGTTTCCCCAAAGGCAAGGTAATAGTATCATGAGAAAGGTAGGGGAAAAAATAAAACTTAAAAAAAAAAAAAAACTAGCGCTCTAGGGAATTCCTAAAAAATTGAGAAGGATGCTTTGAAGTCAAGGCAAATTGGTAGTTTATCTCTCACTTAATCTATTTGAATTTTTTTTTTGCATCTTGATACACTGTGATAT
This sequence comes from Aplodontia rufa, assembly GCA_004027875.1. Classification (NCBI taxonomy): domain Eukaryota; kingdom Metazoa; phylum Chordata; class Mammalia; order Rodentia; family Aplodontiidae; genus Aplodontia; species Aplodontia rufa. The sequence goes on from PVKS010009732.1 coordinate 24,136, forward strand.
AGAAGTTTGTGCTTGGAATAGCCCACACCAGAAGAGACAAATACATCCCACAGAGGCCAAAACACAGGAAAGGAGAAGGCTGAGCATCACTAATTACTCAGAGGAGAAAGTCTTCCAACACCTACAAGGCTGTAGCAGGAAGGTACCCTAATATCCCTGGAAGCGTGCTAGTGGCTGCCCTAGGACACAGCACTCCGGACATTTCTGCATCACCTAGAACGCAATGCCCCAGATCCAATGGCCTCTTGTTCTCCTTGATGCCGCTAAGGTATGGGTACACTGAGTAGAAGGAGAAGAATTTCAAAGGCTGAGAAGCTGGACACCACCATCAACATGCAGAGATAGAAATAATGATGTTCTCAGGCTGGAGATGAATGCATTTGAAGCTGTGCGCAGGAATCTTTTTCCCAGGAATCCTTTGGAAAAATCCATTGGCTGAGCCTTGAGCAGGGCACCCTGCTGCTATAGAACAGGTGTTTACATTATTCCTGGCAAAATCTCCGTGGATGCACAGATTCATTCTCAAAGCAGGAATCATCCCTGTAGTTCTAAACTTAAGCCCATTTTGGTACACAGTTGGAGACAGATCCCCAGCCTTTTCTTCTCAGTGCCACATTTGGAAGAGGAAAATAACTTGCTCACATGGTTTTGTGATTAAAGGGTATACCAAAGGTGAAAATACCCAAAAAAGACAAGGTACCACATTAATTTAATATCTATGAGCTAGAGTAAGAGTTGTGAGCTCTAACTTTCCAGATATACCCCATCAACCCAGCTTCCTGGTCATGCAGAATGGGCAGCTGCTATGGACAAGCTTCTTGTGTGGTCTGTGGTGCTTGGTGCCCAGGCAGCACCTGCAGAAACTTCCAGAAGTGTTATCAGGAAGAAAGCTCTTGGAAAGCAGGGTCATACAGTGAACAGTTACTGTGGAAGGACAGGAGGACAGGTCCACTTTTATTCAATGTGTGCTGAGTACCACACATTATGTTGGGGACCTTTTATCTACCTACTCACTTAATTCTTACAAATTCCCTACATGAATGCTTCTTATCATCCCTACTCAATGGGTGAGGAAACTTAAGCTCAGAATCAAGAAGGGCTTGGCAGGAGGGAAGCTGATAGCAATGCCCCTTCACATATGACATTACAAATGCCAGGTGCTCACTCTCGACAACTCTCTCAGCTGGATTGTGCTGCGTGCCCTAATTCTGCATAGTAACACCCAGGTGGGATCTCTTGGGGACTTCTGTGAAGATTTTAGTCCCTAGCAAAAGGCATGCAGGAGGAAGCATCTCACTATTCTTCACTATACATCCTCACCCCTCCCGATGACGTTTGGAGCTGCTGCAGTCATCTCCTTGCCATGATGACAAACATCACCAACTGCTGCTCTTAGAACCAGCTGCTGAGGGCAGATGAGAAGAGGGCAAACAGGGAGAAGCATGTCCAATTACTCTACTGCTGCTTGCTTCTTGCAACTGTGTTCGCAAATCCCAAAAGGGAGCTGCTGCAGAAATGGGGTCAGAGTCCTAGCTGCAGAGCAGAATGGAGAATGAAGGGCTTGAGGTTTTGAGATAACACCAGCACAACAGGCATTTTAGCTTCCTAGGGCTGCTGTAACTAATGACCACAAACATGGTGGCTTACAACAGCAAGAATTCATTACCTCACAGCTCTGGAGTCTAGAAGCATGATATTGAGATGTTGCCAGGGCCATGTTCCACCCTTACCTTTTCTAGCTTCTGATGATTGCAGGCAATCTGTGCATTCCTTGGCCTATAGCTGCATCAGTCCAATCCCTGCCTCTGTCTTGATGTGGTGTCCTCCCATGGCCTCCTCGTAAGAACACCAGTGATCAGTCATGGCCTGCTCTACACCAATGGGACCTCATTTTAACCAGTAAGTTCATGCAAAGACCCTATTTTGAAATAAAGTCAAATTCTAAGATTCTGGGTGGACATGAATGGTGGGGGTACTTTTCACTCCAGTACAAAGGATTTAGTCTTAAGGGTTGGAGGCTGGGGGACCCCAGAGCTACAGAGCGACTTCATTCTCTGGGTTATTTGTTATTGACTAAGTGGCCAATGGCATAGCAGACTCAGAGGGGAAAGGCATTTTTGTATCTATGAGAACATAAAGCTGCTCTGCAGTCTGCTCGAAATTCGGGATGCTAGCTCTTTCAGATGGGATACAATGATCTATTCATTTTCCAAGACTAAAGTTAAAGAATAAATAAGTAGCCAGGAGGTATTTGCTGAAAAAATAAGAGTACAAGAAGAAGAAATGAACCCACATTGAGAGTTCACAATGTAGCAGGTTCTTTGCATAGCATCTCTGAGGTCTGGCTGGTTCAAGAGCAAAGCCAACCCTGGTAGGTGTATTAGATGAGTGTATTAGATGAACGGGTGGGTCATGAAGCAATGAAGAGCATAGGGCATGTGCTGATAATGCTAAGGTTCAGTCAAGCAAGGGATATGGAAGAAATTAATGAAGTAACTTTAATAGCACAGAGCCAATGAGCAGGAGAGAGTGTATTTAATATCCTTAAGTTCCTTTATAGAAAATTTTCCAGACTCTGGATTCAAATTCTGGCTCTGACTACAACTACTTGTATATGAGCATCTTAACCTCTCTGAGTCCCAGTTTTCTAATACATAAAATGGAAATGACAATAAAATGTCCTCAGAAGATTGTTATAAGGTTTGGATAACCTATTTGTTAGATAAAATAGTGTTCGTGAAATTGCTATGTGGCAGATGCTGGAGAGGTTGGGGAGAGATAGGCACACTAGCACACTAGCACACTGTTGGTGGAACTGCAGACTGGTCCAGCCCCTCTGGAAAGCAGTGTGAAGAATCCTCAAAAAACTAGGGATGAGCCTACCATATGATCCTGCTCTTCCTCTCCTGGGTATTTTTCCAGGAGATTTAGAATCAGCACACTATAGTGACACAGTGAAATCAATGTTCATAGCAGCTCAATTTACAATAGCTAAATTATGGAAACAACCCAGATGTCCCTCACTAGATGAATGGATCCAAAAACTGTGGTACAGATATACCATGGAGTTTTACTCAGCAATTAGAAATAATGATGTTGCTTTGAAGGTAAATGGATGGCTATGGAAGAAATTATGCTGAGTAAAATCAGCATAACCCAGAGAACCAAGGGTCGAATGTCTTCACTCATCTGTGGAGACTAGAGCTAGACCCTGGCCATTAAGAAAGGAGGTCAATTCTCATTATTTAAATTCAGAAAAGTTGTAATGACATACAACCTAAGGCATTTGTAGAGATGTTTTGGGAAGGAAGGAGGGGGAGGGATAAGGGTGGATAATTTGGAGGGTCATTGGGGGTAAATCTAATATTCAGAACTTATATATTTTTCATTAGAAGCATGTTTTCTTGTTCGACAAAAATGAATTTCTTTTTTGTAGTTATTTTCTTTTTTAAAATTTTTACTCTATAAACATGGTCTTAAAACTAGGAGGGGTTCATCGTCAAACAATCAAGAACAAAAGTGTAATGACAGAACAAGCCAATACTGATGCTAGACCATAATTTCCCCCCTTTGGGTTCCCCATGGTTCCATGTTTCACTTTACTTAAGTCCCAAGTTAATTGGACTTCTCGTGGAAGTCGGAGGTTCCGCTCAGATTAGATTCGCCCATAGTACCTCCCTCTGGTCTCCTTGATGTCCTTCCTATTCCCTTCCCCCCTCCTAACATCCCCCAGGAACCTAGGCACAGTTCCTCATGATCATGTAAGAATTCATGTATGCTGAGGTAATTGTTAGGTTAGCCATCTAACGTACTGTTTCCTCTTATATTCTAGCTTCCACAAATGAGAGAAAATATTTGGCCCTTGAGTCTCTGAGTTTGGGATACTTCATTTAGCAAAATTTTTTTCCATCTCCATCCATTTGGCTGCAAATGCCATGATATTATTTTCTCTAATAGTTGAGTAGTATTCCATTGTATATATGTACCACAGTTTTTGGATCCATTCATCAAGTGAGGGGCATCTGGGTTGATTCCATAATTTAGCTATAGTAAATTGAGCTGCTATAAATAAACATTGATGAAGCTGTATCTCTACAGTTAGCTGATTCTGGCTCTCTTGGGAAGATACCCAGGAGTGGGATAGCTGGGTCAAAAGGCAGTTCCAGCCCTAATTTTTTGAGGAGTCACCACACTGCTTTCCAGAGTGGCTGTACCAGTTTGCAGTCCCATCAGCAATGTAACAGTGTTCTTCTTTTCCCACAGCCTCTCTAGCATCTGTCATTGTTTGTATTCTTCATTTTTGCCACTCAGTGAAGTTTGATTTGCATTTCTCTTATTGCTAGTAATGTAGAGCATTTTCTCATATATTTATGGGCTTTTTGGACTTCCTCCATTGAGAAGCTTCTTTTTAGTTCCATAGCCCATTTATTAATTGGGTTATTTGTAGTTTTGGTATTTAATTATTTGAGTTCTTTGTATATTCTGGATATTAGCCCTCTGTCCAAAGTGTAGCAGGCAAAAATTTTCTCCCATTCTGTAGGTTCTCTCTTGAGACTCCTGACTGAATCCTTAACTGTGCAATACCAGATCTACAATTATACTATAGAACCATAGTATTAAAAACAGCATGGTACTGGTATCAAAATGGGAATGAAGACCATTGAAATAGAAGAGAAGACTCTGAGATAAACCCACAAATCTTTAAATATCTGATCTTTGACAAAGGGGTTCAAGATGTGACATGGAGGAGAGACAGCCTATTCAACAAATGGTGCTGGACAAATTGGACAGCCACTTGCAGAAAACTGAAATTACATCCTTATCTCTCACTGAGCACAAAATCAATTCTAAATGGATTGAGGAATTAGGAATTAAATCAGATACTATACAACTGTTAGAAGAAAAATTAGGACCAACACTCCAGCATGTGACTTCCTCAACAGACTCCCAAAGGGAAAGAATTAAAGTCAAGAATTAATGAGTGGGATCCAATTAAACTAAAAAGCTTTTGTTCAGCCAAGGAAATAGTCAAAACAGTTAAGAGAAAGCCTACAGAACAGGACAGAATCATGGCCTGTGATCCCTCTGACAGGGGATTAATATCCAAAATTTACAAAGAACTCCAAAAACTCAATAACAAAAATACAAACAATCCAATCAATAAATGAGACAGAGAGCTAAACAGAAACTTCTCAACAGAGGACATTGAGCAAGCCAACGAATATATGAGAAAGTGTTCTAAATCACTGGTAATCAGAGAAATGCATATCAAAACTACATTAAGGGGGCTGGAGCAGTGGCTCGGTGGTTTCGGTGCTTGCCTGGTATGCACGAAGACCCAGGTTCAAACCCCAGCACCACATATACAACAAAGTATCTGAGCAACGAAAGTCACATGAAAAACTAATAACATTGAATCTTTCTCTCTCTTGCTGTTCCTCTCTCTTTAAAAAAAAAAAAAAAAAAAACTACATTAAGATTTCACCTCATTCCAGTCAGACCGGCATAGATGAAGACTACAAACAATAACAAATGTTGGAGGGGTTCTGGGGAGACAGGAACACTAGCACACTGCTGGAATTGCAGATTGGTCCAGCTGCTCTGGAAAGCAGTATAGAGACTCCTCAAAAAATTAGGGTTGGATCCCCCGTATGATCCAGCTATCCCTTCTTTTGGGCACTTTCCCAGAGGAGTTAGAATCAGCACATTACAGTGACACAGCAAAATTCATTTTCATAGCAGCTTAATTTATAATAGCTAAATTATGGAACCAACCCAGATGCCCCACACTGGAAGAATGGATCCAAAAGGTCTGGTATAGATATACCATGGAGTTCTACTCAGCTATTAGAAATAATGATATTGCATCTATCAAAGGTAAATGGATGGCACTGGAAGAAATCATGTTGAGCATAGTTAGCCAAACCCAGAGAGTCAAGGGCTGAATGTTTTCCCTCATTTGTGGAGGATGGAACTAAACGCAGGCTTGGGGGAAGGGTAGAGAAACTAATGTATTAGAACGAGAGAACAAAAATGCAATATGTTAATACTTGTGAGACAGAGTTGCAAGAAACTGCATAAGATATTTGAACAAGCTATACTGCGTGCCTTTACAAAAACATAAAAGTTTAATCCTATTGTCAAGTCTATCAAAAAATAACAAGAGATGATAGGAAAGGAGGAGAAGGGGAAATGTTGGAACCGAGATAAAGCAAGGTACATTCCAAGAATTTATAAGTAAGTCATTGTATATACTATAGTCAGGTATATAAAAAATAAACTTCATAGGTATAAGAATTATGTCACTGTACTCTGGTATTTTAGGAAAAATTTAGGACCCAGAAGAGAGGCAAGGGATTGAGGGACGGTAGAAGGGGTGCGGGGGGGGTGGGGGGGGATATCAACCAAATTGTGATGCTATATTGTGGTGCATCTATGAATATGTGACAACAAATCCCATTACTATATACAACTATAATGCACTAATATAAAATGAATAAAGGGAAAAAGAATAGCCCAGGAGGGAGCAATAGAGCAATCAGAGCCCCAACTGGCATATATAAGGAACCCCTCCTAACCCAGACCCCATCAGACTTTACAGCACACTGAGTTGATTTATGAGAAAAGGTTATTAAAGCATGTGAGATCTCCTGCTGGAGAGAAAATTACCTGTATAAACAAAATGCTATTATGGGAATTAGTGGGGCTGTGATTGGGAAAGGTCATTAATGGAAGAAAAAGCCCTGACATATTAGTCTTTCCTAAATCATGAAACTCATGAGAGTAGATTATATCTTTATGTATCACAGATTTCCTTTTGATCCTTAGTCCTTCCCTCTCAGGAGGAGATATCCTCAGATGCTAAACTGTTGAGTATTTAAATTAGAGGGAATTTCTAAGACATCGCTTGTGATGTTGAATTTTTGAAAGAGGGCTCAATTAGAGAATGCTCGCAATACAGAGCAAGCATTTAAGTCCCTGGGGTCTTATTTTCTTTTATATAAATGAAAGACTAATTTTTTTCTTCTGCTTCATTTAACAAAATTTGATATTTTCCACTCTTTCTCCTAATGAGGGAATGCACAACATACTATATACACTGGAATATTCTACAAAAAATGGTTTTTAGTCTTTGGGCTAAGAAAACAAATCCCCTTAGATTAGTTTGTATTCAGAAAGTTCTGGGCTAGGGCCAGAGTCCTCCCATAGAAATTGTATTAGTAAACAGTTGGTTTCATTAAGATGTTTTCTTTTTTTCAAGTTTGGTTCTCTGAGCCAGATTCCTTTGTTCTTAACAAGGGGTTTTGACAGTCCAGTTCAGACTACTGATCTCTATTCTTCAAGTGCATGAGTAACACAAGGTACCTTTGATTTTCTTTTTGTTTGTTCTTTGGACCTTTAATTCTGGTATGTAAAGACAATGATACTAAAACTAAATGTTCTCAGAAGTTGTGTTTGAAATACATTACCAGGTGCAATTAAGAGTAGGTATGAAGATGCTATGGTAGAATTTTAGCCAGGGCCTTAGCACTACAGAATTTCTTGCCTTGGGTCCACAACTACTTCTTTCATAATGCCTTCAAGGAAAACATTACACAAAGGAGGCAAAGTGTGGGGGCTTTGACCCTAAATGCCAAAGTGAAATTCAAGCAAGCCAGAATCCATAGAGAGCTCCTGTAGCCAATGAGGTAGGTTTGAATGGACTAGAAACAAAGGGAAAGGTTATTCTGTCTCTACAAAGTCCAGTTAGTTAGATTGCTTATATCTGCAAAGCTTTTAGTGCCCCAAACGGATCTGTGCATTCTTCTTAGGATCTAATGGAAAAGAAGCTTCTAAGGAGACATGGCTGGATGTATTCCAAGAACAGGCTGTTGGATCAATTGGAAGGGCAAGACAGGTCTCCAACCCTGTGCAGTGACTACACCCAGAGGCCAACTCTACCCATAGTTCTCCTCTTTGCAGGAAGAAGGAGTTGGTTGGAATAGGAAAACAAGTGACAGTGAATGTTTTGCCATTCCTAGAAACTAAATGGAACACTAGTTTCCATACTCCCATCATTATGTAGGTTAATATGTCTGTGGCTCAGTTAGGAGACTCACTACCTCAATTACGTTAGGGTTTTATTTATAGAAGGATAAGCATAATTCATAATCAACTTATAGGTTTGGACACACAACCATACTGAACTGCAATGCATACTAGAAGCCACGCAGTCACACTCAAATATCCTTCAAATCTATTTAAAAGCCATTCATGCTGTGACCATCTATCATTTTACTATCTGGAATCTTTTAACCTCTGTTCTAGTAGTTATGCTCCAATTTCTCCCACTGTAAACACACATGCTTTACCCCTAACTCAGGAGTAAGGTGGTTGACCGAGACTTGGTCAACTAAAGTCCTGAATCCCTATGGTATTAGTAATTAAATCAAGGGTGGGTACAGGGGCTAACCTAGACCAATCACAGTGGATTTTAGAACTTTTTTTCTGTAAATGCTAGGATAAAGATTCTCACTCTGTATCATTGGATTTCAATTTAGAACCATTCAGTTCCAAGAGGTGATGACCGCTGTCTTTTAACCATGATAATGGAGCAACCAAGAACGGAAATAGCATCAAGGTCAAGGAGCTGAGAAAAATATAGAGAAAAATGGAGTTCTGGGGACATCATTTGGGCACTGTATGGAGCTGTATCTACAGCTGTTATGTCCCTAGTTTTCTTGATTTATAAGAACCAATAAATTCCTTTCTATATTTAAGCCAGCTTGGATTGAATCTTTATCTTTTGTAGACAAATACATGACATAAATGTATATTTCATGTAAATTTCCCAGGATAAACTAGTAGTAAAGAATAAAATAAAGACAATTCTATAAACTCCAACCTAATAAAAATTAGGGCTAAAATTTACTGAGTACCATTTTTGGACCAGACACTCTTTTAACTCCTTTTTTTTTTTTGTTTTAACTTATTTAATACTAACAACAAATCCATTGGATAGGTGGTATTATTTTTTTTCTTTTACAGATGATGAAAATGTGTCATAAAAAGGTTAAGAAAACAGGTTCATTAAAGAAAAAGGTAACATAGCACTTGAATACTAAGCTAGACAATCTGATTCCAGAATGTGTGTGGCTAACTGCAATGTTCTGTTGCTAGGACCCCTACAAAAGATGCTGTTCAACACTCATCAGCTATAAAGGCGTCTGCCTAAGGGATCACTTTAATGCTGTAAAGATCAAAATGTGGCATTGGGGTAAAAGCAAAGGGTCTGAAACAAAGCCATATCATTGAATCTGCAATACAGTCAGAGTGCATGCAAGGATTTCCACAGAAAGAGAACGTTAGAATTCCTTGCACATTGGTTGTTTAGTCATGGGCACAATGGCAGGTGTTCTGAGGTCTTTCTCTATGGGACAGTCATCGAGAAAGGAGTACATCTTAGTCAGTTCATGCTGCTATACCAGGATACCTTAGACTAGGCAAGACATAAGCAATAGGATGTTATTGCTCACAGGAGGTAAGGAAGTACAAGATCAAGATGCCACAGACTCTGTATTTGCTGAGCACTCTTTCCTGATAGATGGTGTCTTACTGCATGATCACATGCTGTGTCCAGCATGGCAGGACATTCTAATCCTAAAAGGGGATAACGCACTATGGAGAAAAACCAAGACAGAATCTGAAGGAAATAAAGGTGTGGAGGAAGCCAGCGGGCACTCCGTTGCACAGAGGCACTGAGCTTCTGAGCCACATGCCTTTTATTCACGAGAAAAGAAGGCAATCCAACTGGAGATAGCTGCAAGTGGGCTGAAATATTCTTAATTCTCGGCATCTGGGGAAGGACCATTGTCTTTCCTAGGCAACCCTCCACATGTTGCCAGGTGACTCTTGTTCACAAGCCCCCTGGCCTCAAGCCTTTGCATCAAGGCTGGGTGTGCAGTAGTTCCCAACAATCACATGACAGAAGGGGTGAAGGGGGTTCATTCAAGCCTTCGATAAGGGCATGGATCCTGCTCTTAAGGGTGGGGCCCTTAAGATCTAATCTCATCCTAAAGGCCTCATCTCTCAAACCATCTCATTAGGCATTAGGTTCCAACATGTGAATGGTGGGGGAGGTAGACATTCAGATCATAGCAAGGCAGAGGTCAGGATGGGGTGTAAAGATTCATCCTTGAATTTAACTTTTTTCTTTTCTTTTTGATTCTGGGGAATCAAACCCAGAGCCTTGTGCATACTAGGCAATCACTATACCACTAAGCTACATTCCCAGCCCAAATTTCTAGCTGGACTCTCCTTTGAAGGTCCTCTTTTATATAGGGTATTTCAGGAGAACAGTACATTCTAGCAGGGCCAGGAGGATAAATAAACGTAGTCAGATATATTACTGCAGGTCTGAATAATCAGTTCATTGGCAGCAAGTTCTTAGCCTGTGTTATGGGCTGAACTGTGTCCCCTCCAAATTTACATATTGAAGTCCTAACATCCAGTACCTCACAATATGATTGCATTCAGATATAGAAACTTTTTGAAGAGGCAATTAAGTTAAAATGAAGACATTGGGGTGGGCCCTAATCCAGGCTGACTGATGTCTTTATAAGAAGAGATTAGGATACATGGAGCCACCAGGGACATGTGCCATAAAGAAAATGTCATATGAAGACACAGTGGGAAGGTGACCAACTGAAAACTGAGGAGAGCGACCTAAGAAATCAAACTTGCTAACCTTAATCTGAGCCTTCATCCTCCAGAACTAGGAGAAAATAATTTCTGTTGTTTAAGTCACCTAGTTTGTGACTAGCAAACTAAGACTGTCCCTAACTGAGGGTTCAGAGTAAAAGATACAATCTGCCATAGAGATGGCAGCTCTCAATCCACCTGGGTAGAGTTTACTGAAATCTAGTCAGGGGCTGGAGATATAGCTCAATGGTAGAGCCCTTGCCCTGCCTATCATGTGTGAGGCCCTGGTTTCAATGCCAGGTCACACACACACTCTCACACACACAAACACACACACACGCGCGCGCGCACAATTTAGACAACACGCCATGCTTCCCAACCAAATGGGGAACTAGAATGCTGATCAGAATGCCTAGGCACAAGCAAAATTTTAGGAACAGAGCAGTAGAAAGGGTTTGACAGATATTGGATCAGAGATGCCTAGAAGAAAACTCAGCTCTGCTGCCGAGTAGCCTTGTGACCTTGCATATGTCTTTCATGTTTCTGCACCTGAGTTCCTCATTGCTGAGGCTCTCTACCCCATATTTAGCAGTTCCAAAACCATGGAAGGCGGTGAACAAATGGAAGCTACTTGGTAAGTTTGGATGCATGGTACATGCTAGGGGCCAATCCATAGCTTCCTGCCTTGCTCTGCACAGCCCTGGCTGGTGAGGCCTGGCCTTCTGGCCTCTGCCTGTCTTGGAGGAGATTAACTTCCCTATGGGCAGGGAAATAGGAGTCAGGGTCAGGGGGAATCAAAATCATCACCTGCAGTTCCAGGCCTGGAGCTGAGCAGGCTGAGGAGGCCTGGGCTGTTTTTCCCTGTGCCCTCACATACAGACAGTAAACATTTCCAATAGGGTCATCTCTGAACAAAAAAGGGCACCACCAGGCGTGAATTTCAGCATCCTGTTTAGTGCCCCTTTAAGGCACCCTGACCTTGTAGTGCTCCTTTGAATGTTAATGACAGAAAGTTATGGGAAATGCCAGAGATAACATACAAGGAAAAGTTTGTCATTTTGATATGTGGATGTCACATGCCTAAAAAAGATTTTGAATAATCAAAAACAAACCCAAGAACAGCAAATGAGGTCTACACATCAAAAATGTTCCAGACCACTACAAGGAAATTTTAAAAAGTATTTTTGTCTTATGATTGTAGAAGTTATTAAATAAATGAAAGGTAGCTTTTTAAAAAGACTTCTGAGATTCATTCACAAGGGGGAGGGGGATCTTAGGCTTCCTCCATCAAAAATTACTTTGTTTACTCTCTCTGCTAAATAAGAAACCAATTTATAATGTGCAGCCATAAGAATAGGATCTACCTGGCTATAACAAACATCATTGCCTCAGCCATTGGTCCCCTCATTGCAAACTATTTGATAATAAGCATTTCTAGAATCAGAAAGAATTGAAAAACTGTGAATGTTATTTCCTGCTCGAGGTCCTGCAATGAGCTGAATGGGCGAATCACAGCATGGGTGTGTGGTGGGGGTCTGTGCTGATGAACTTGGCTGAGTGTATACTCAGCACATCCAGGGAGGATAGGACGGCTGCAAGTGGGCAGGAGAAGAGGAGCCAGGATCAAGTGAAATAAAAATCATCACCAGGAAACCACTGGCAATATTAAAGGACAAGGGTGAGGCAAGGGAAAACATCGTAAGGTAAAGTCTCAGTAAACGTGCACTAAGCCTAGGTGGTAGAGAAATGTGAAGTTAGGACTGGAGCTGTGACAGGAACGCTATGGCCTTCTTTCTTTCTTTCTTTTTAAAGAAAGAGGGGACAAGGAGAGAGAGAGAGAGAGAGAAGCAATTTTTATTTAGTTTTTCATGTGACTTTCATTCCTCAGACACTTCATTGTGTATGTGGTGCTGGGGTTTGAACTCATGTACTCACGCATGCCAGACAAATGCGGTAACCCTAAGCCACCGCTTCAGCCCCCACTTTGGCTTTAAGTGACTAGGTAGATAAGGTGTGTAGGGCTGAGTATCAACTGAAACCTATTTTCCAACACACGTTGTCAGGAAAGCCTATCCTATGGGGAAAAAATGCAATTTTTCAACTACTGTATAAAACCATCAAAAAGTATTCTAATTGAAATGCTGAATTTCCATAAAAGTAACAAAAATTCATTTTTAGCATCTATGCCTACAACAATATTACTCCCATGTTTCAAGTTCTAAAAAAAATACTTTAGGACTAAAAAAAATGCAACTAACAGGCAAATTTAAAAACAGAGTGTCTATAAGCCAGAGGTTACAAATAGAGTATCTTTGGGCTGGGTCTAAATGTCCTGTATAGCATTTTTTAAATGAATTAATTGTTATTAGTGTGGAACTTCCATTCCCCTGGTCTTTTGCCTTACATTTTCATGAGTAAGTTGGCAGTGGGCAGAGACCCACTCTAAGCTCTCGATGACTTTTCCAGATAGGTAGGAGGTAGTTTCTGACATCCAACGGTCCTCATTTCATAACTGGATAACATTATCCTATTAAAAACCTGAGAGCACCTTGATCTCTCTCCTTTTCATCTTTTCTCCCCTTAGAAGGTAGTTCTGCAGACCTGTGATTTCTTCTGAGAGTGGTAATTAGAAAATATATTTGGCTGCAGATTCCAGCCTTGTTCTCCAATCAGCTTCATCAGTAATAGTGTTGACATCTTGAACTCCATCTGTCTTCTGTGTCACATCTCGATTGATAATGAATGCAAGAGGAAAATAGAAAGGGTGCTATTAATTGGCTTCTTCAAATTCAAAGAGGTTGCCAGCATTTAAAGATTGGGAAATTATACATAGAGATCTAGATTTCTGACATTTGTTGGGAAACAGAAGGTCTAGCAAGACCCAGATGATATTTGTATATGGTATCAATTGCCCAAAGATGCATAATGGATGTTGCCTTTAGATGAGGCATGAATGTTCCAATTTGCCATAGTCCTCACCACTCTATATCATCTTACACCCAAGCATGTAATTTAATTATCTTTTCCTGGCATTTAAGTTTGATATATGTGCTATAATCTTATAAACATCCTCCTTTAGAAAACTGACCTTTTTCCAAGTTAGTGGAATCCTGATTATTGAATAGAATCATTAGCAAAAATTTGGAAACCATGGGTGTGGAAGATTGTGGTACAGGTCTGATTGCAAAGCAAAGGTGTGGTGGTATTCTGACTCCTGGACTCTGTGATTTCACTCCCAATGCTATATGGACTACAACCAACAATACTTTTTCTACTTTCAGGTGAGACTGTACCTTCCAGCTGTGAAAAAGCCTACATAAGTTTATAGCACAAAAAGGAAAGGAAGAAAGAAAGAAAAAAATCCTCCATCTCTAGTTTATTTTTGAGATCCAGATAATGTAGGTTTTATGTATCTTGCAAAAGCAAAATAGAGAACTGGAAAAATTATTGAACTAGTTCATGCAAAACACATGTCAAATGACACAGGTAATCTCCAGAAAAGCCAATGTTTTCTTTGAGCTAGAGTACTTGGAGAATTTCATCAACCACCTTTATTCCTTAAGTCATGAAGACTGACACTATGTTTTCACAACTAAAATAACCATAGTTGCACTGGCAAAGGAGGCTCATCTCCAAAACAGAATTTTGCTGCATCACTGTGGGTCACAAGTACCTTTAACATAATCAGCTGTGAGGATAACAAAATTCATTAATTTCCCAGGTTCATATTTTAAGACAGCAAATTGATTAATTCATCAATTAGCTGCATGATACAAATGACAACAGCTGGTTTCACATTTTAATTGGCTGCAAGTCTGGAATTTTTAGATCTTCCTATAATCTAGAAGTCTTACAAGCTGAGATTTAACTTCATTATCTTTTTTATCTTTGTTTTTGTTTCTGGAACATAGCATTTACCTTCACATATCCTGGTGCGATGACTTCCAAATAAACGCTTTCTTTCTGTGGACAATTTTCTGTTTGAGAATAAAGTCTCTTTTGGCTTAGCTTCTGAAAATTTCTGCCAGTGGATCTGTCTTGAAAGGTGACGCATCCTCCAACTATACCCAGAATCCTGGCCACCATGATATAATTCATTTCAGAAAGTAAACACTAAGTAAATATGACTCCAGACTTAGATCTAGGAATTCAAGCAAGTACTACAAAGTCTTTGGCTTCATTTCCTGCTGTGAGTCAAGGCCAGGAGGTTCCCATTAAGGTGTGCATGAATTGTATTACTCTACGCTGAAGTTTGTCTATAACGTAATGTTGTAAGGCAGCCAAGTTCTTCTAGCAAACCCGTAGACCAATATTTAAAACATATCAGTGTCTCATTAGATCCTTCATTTGTAAAAAGTTTACGTTCTATTCCACAAGCTATAGTTACACAGATATTTTGTTTTAGGGTAAAGTAAAACCCGTTTTAAATAAGTTTATTACTCCCATTGTATTAGTACCTATCAAGTTGTCACATTCATCTGGAATGAGTTGCCATGAAAAGAGAAAATAAATGCATAGAATTATGTGTGGAACAAGCTTTGCTATAGTTCAAAGTAATAGTAGGGGTACTTTCAGGGAAAATTTGTTCTACTCCCTCCCCCCATCACTATCCGAAACCAGGGAGGGGAATACTTCAAGCTAAATCATTGGGCAGGAAAAAATTGTCCAAATTAGCTCAAATCATGAAGAAAAAAGAACAAATATTCTCTCTGCAGCTTCAAATCCTTCTCTTTCTCTCTAGCTCCTCTCTTTTAAGTGAATCCCTGAAGAATTTTAAGCAAATATATATTTTAAAAGTGCTGAATCCCAAAAGGTTTAACAATTAAAGAGCTGACTGCTAATCCCCCTTGCACTGTTCCTCCTTATTCTTCAAAAAACACTCTTTCAAATGTTAACATCTCACCCTGATGTTGTCACCATCTTCAAAGATAAATGTGAATGACTTGGGGCTGCAGCGGTGGCTCTGTGGTTACTGCCCTTGCCCCCACACGCATGAGTACATGGGTTCAAACCCCAGCACCACATACAGAACTAAGTGTCAGAGTGACGAAAGCCACATGAAAAACTAAATAAAATTAATTCTGTCTTCCTGTCTCTTTCTCTCTCACTTTCCCTCTTTTTAAAATATCTGTTCAAAATTTATGCCCATTTATTTGTTTGTGTTCTTTTTTTATTTTTCTTTCTTTTTTTTTTTTTAAAGAGAGAGGGACAGTGAGAGAGACAGAGAAAGAGAGAAACAACTTTATTTAGTTTTCACATGGCCTTAGTTGCTCCAACACTCAGTTGTGTACATGGTGCTGGGGTTTGAACTCGGGTCCTCGTGCTTGCCAGGCAAGCGCTGAAACCGCTGAGCCACCGCTCCAGCCCCCCTTTTTTTTATTTTTCAATCCCTCTCTTTAAAAAAAAAAAAAAAAAAAGAAAGACCTGGTAAGGGGATGAAACGTACTGAGGTTCAAAGGCTCCCATGAACTCATGGTACCCAGCACCATAGCTGGAAGTTTTCCTTTCCAATCCTGCAGCTCTGTGCTGAAGGGACAATGACTGTTTCATCAGCTCCAGAAATGAGACATGAATGATCAGGGTTGATAGAAATTGGAAAAAGGGCATACTATCCATCACATGCTTTCTAGTGGGGGAAAAGGCAAACCAACAAATCACAAGGAAGAAATTCATTGCACACAATGAAGAATTAACTCTGCTCTATTAAGCCTGTGAATGTGCACTGTTGAGAGGCCTTGAGGAAGTAATCAGGTATTCTCCAGGGTCACTAATAAAAAGAAAATTAAATGGTATTGATATGTCAGAAGATAAGGTTGTATACAAGCAAAACTCATTGAGCAATCATCTTCTTTCAAATAGGTATTTAATGGAATTACAGGCTGAACATTCCTAATTCAAAACCCTGGAATGTTGAGTATTCAAAGATTCTAAAACTTTTTGGATGCTAGTGAATCACTCAAAATATTTGAAGTATTTCATATTTCAGATTAGTGATGCCCAATCAGTAAATTCCATGCAATATCCCCAAATTTGAAAACCTCTGACATATGAAACACTTCTAGCCCCAAATCTTTTAAGTTAAAGATACTCAACCTATAGTGATATAATCACTTCCACCATAAGTAAGGAAATGAATTAAATCTCTAGCAGAACTTGTGTATCATATTCCCTGTTCTCCTACTACTCTTCCAAATTATTTTATGAAATCTGACTGCTAACAGGTGACAAATGGTTTTGTCCTTCAATATGTTGCTCCATCAAACACTACCATGCATTGTCTCATTGTATAAATCTTATTTCTTTTACTAGATTGAAAGCATCTGAATGCAAGAATTATTTGCTTATTTAGCTTTACAAGAGTACACTATACAGTCATCTCTTATCAGAGGTTCAACTTCTAAAGTCAAGGTGTAAGGCAAAAATCTGCTATGGTCAAATCATCCTTGGAAATCTCTCAGAAAGGGTCAACATGGAGATCACCATTCACTAAGTCCAACATGACCAGGTTTCCTCCAGTGGTGGAACAGGCCAGTGTATTACTAGATCCTTTATTTATATGATCCTTTATACTCTACTGTTTTGGTTGACCAGGAATTGGCTGTGATTAGGTCTATATTAGACTTTAGAATCTATATTAAGCATTATAATCTCATTCAATATTGCAAGATGTTTTAATCATGAGAATTATACAAAATCTGACACTGAATGAGGGAAGAAAACATTCATGTCCCTCATCTCCTGCTTATTGCCGTCAGGATCCCTTCAGAAAAACATAATCCATGCTAGGTGCTTCAAACAGAGGTGATTTAGTACAGGGGATTGGTTACACTGTGCTTTGAAGGCCAAAAGAGCAAAAACAACTGCTTGGATAACCCTGATATTAGTAAACTGGGAAGCACATACCACTCTTAGGGCTGGTAAATAAAAGAGAAGGCCTGGTGTCATAAGAACCTAGAAGCCTGAGAACAGGGTTGCCACAGAGCAGATGATCTGACTACTGAGAAACCTCTGTTGGTTCAGAGCCTCCAAGGAGGCTATCACACGATTGCCACTCAGGCTGTGATGGTGAATATAAGAGGGAGTGTGGCACTACAGAACAGACACCAAAAATACCAAAGTAAGCCGGAGTCCCACTTTAGCACTACTGCTGAAGGGGACTAAAACTGGAAACAGAGGGAGTCTTCTGTGCCTTCCTATCACCTTTCAGTTTCCTGTCAGTGTCTCAAGTCACAAGAATCAGAAGACAGACAGCAAAAATGTCGGGGGAATGTAGTTTACAGACTCCCACCACCAGTATGCCAGAGCAGAATATTAAAGGCTGGGCTTGTAACTGAGAGACAGGAGGTAAAATTACCCTGCAGCACAAATTCTTTGAGTGGATTATAGGCAGAATTTCCTGCCTTGTCTGCTTCTATAACAAAATACCACACACTGGGTAATTTATAAAGAAAAGAAACCTATCACACAGTTTGGAAGGCTGGGAAGTCCAAAAGCATGGCACCTGCATCTGGCAAGAGCTTCTGTGCTGGGTCATGACATGGTAAAGGGTGTCACATGGCCAAAGAGAGTTAGAGCGAGAAAGGGAAGGGAGAGAGTCTTTATAACAAAGCCACTCCCATAATAATGCACTAATCATCACAAGGATGGGGTCCCCAAGCTTACTAACCTCTTAAACGCCCTACCCCTTAATACTGTCACAATGCAATTTCAGCATTGAGTTTTGGAGGGGACATTCAAACCATAGCACTGTCTTATTTATATTATTTTTTTCACTTTCTTTTACCATAGTTGAACTCTAGTAACTTAAACATACACATGATGCAACTCACTTTTTCTTGTAATCTCGTAGTTCATTAGTTCAATACCCTACTTACAGCAGGCGACAAATGGAGATACTGAGTGGATAAATGAGTTCTTGGCTTTTTGGTGCGGGGGAGACTTTCTCTGATTATTAGTCTGTTTAATTGCCATTGAGAAATGAGTCTAGAGAAAACACATAGGAATCTAAAGGCAAATTCAGCTATATTTCACCAACACTGCAAATGTACCTATTAAAACTATTCAAATGGCTCCCATCCCTAGCTATATTTCCTGTCTATTTTCAATTAACTATGGAAAATCTCTACTGCAACTAGCTAAAGATGCATAGCTTAAGAGTGACATCCAGTGGCTTATGATTTAATCACTTTTGTAATAACACCTGAAAACCAATCAGCTCTCAATTATCAATGCACATAGAAATTAACATAATATGTAAAACCCAGAGATATATAATAATATATAAAACCCATAATATACAAAAAACAGAGGTGAGAATTAAAACCATTACATTTACTTTGGGAGATTATTGAAGCAGATTTGTCTGCCTTGTCACTTGAGATTTTACATTCAAGTTTATTTTTCTTTTCATTTCCTGAACATATGCCTGCCACAATTCTGGTGATGTCTGCTAAATGTATGAGCTGGTGAGTAAAGAAAGAAATAGGACAGGTAGGGATAGGACTAGAGAATTAACTAGTTCTAGACCTGGACCCCCAAGACCAGACTCAAAATCCAGGGCCTAAAAGAAGAGTAGCAAACCTGCCTGAATTTAAGGGTGTCCAGTGTGGGCACAGCTGCTACACAGGGTTCCATGCAGAGACAATATTAGAACTGGGTGGGCTCTTATTCACCATCTAGGGCATCAACCTACAAAAGGATTCCTAGACAGCATCTGGGACATGAGGGCTGGGGTCAGCATAAGGTGAGGACAGCAACTACACTGTCAAATTCAAGATGGTGTTGAATTTGATGACATGCAGAAGGAAGCCGAAGGTGTTATTTTTGTGACCTGGGAGGTTCATCTCATTGCAATATGGACACAGTATCAAAAAATAAAAAATAAACCAACTATACGTATGCTTTAAGTCCCCCTGCTCCTTTCAGTAGAACAGTCAAGCCAGTAATTCCATAGCATCTCACACTTGAATAAGAAACCTTCTCATCTCTATTTAGATAGACCTCAACCTGAATAAAACTACCAATTCAGAATCCAGTGATTTGAACATGTTCTCCTATGGAAAGGAATTCATCCCAGACAAGCTCCTCCTGTTTAATAATATTTTCCAGAGGCAACCCAGCTAAAATGTATTCATTTGTAAATATGCAGCAGCAGTAACTTCAAAGGAAAATTCATGGTGGCTGTAGTTAGAAATATTCAGACACTCAGTATGGCATAATGAATCCCACTATTCTGTATAATTATAATGTACCAATTAAAATGTTTTTAAAAAGAAATATTCTGACATTTCTTTGATTTACCTCAATTTTGGAGAAGGAAATTAAGAGTATCCTGAATGGTGAATATGGTCAGTAAAGATCAGTAAGGTAAAAGGTTTGTTGTGGCTTCTTTCTAACCAAATCCCGCAGGGCAGTGGGATCTGATTTTTTTCTGTCTGTGGAGTCTGTAACAAAACAGTTTCCACAAAGTTTGCTTGCTTATTACATCAAAGCAATGGGCAGAGTTACCCTCTCCTATGGAAATTTCCATGTATTTCTTAGAACATATGGAAACTGCAAGGCAGAGCAATGAAGATTCACAGATGCTTACAGCATCAAAATGTTCTTTTCTTTAGTGAGAATATACTCTCATAATGGCAGTGAGGATGAGTTTGATGGTAATCTTAACTCTGCCAAAACATTTACATATTTCTGTGGAAAAGGGAGTTCTCAGCAATTAATGGAAATAATTTAAAAGCCCAGACTCTCAATAATAAATCTTTACTTATCAGTGAAAAGGGTGATGTCTGACACTTACATAGAAATTAGATGATATACAATGTTTACCTTCATCAATTAATCTGATCTTAGCAAAGGTTGGTTGGCCAAGAGAAACTAAGGTAGATATTTCAATTCAAAATGAAACTTCATTATTAGTATTTTGTTTAGTGCTATTTTTTCCAAAAATGCTTTTGCTAAGACATATTTTAAGACATATTTTAATTGCCTTGAGTCTAATCAATAAATGCAAGAACTTTCATGTGCCCCTCTTGCTTCCTGTCCATTGGCAGCCTGCGTCTGTGTTCTACCTGCTCCTAACAAACGAAAGACCACCAGAGGCGGGATAAATCTGGGGAATGTTCCAGAACTTGAGATGCCTTCATGATGGCAGATGTGTTAACAGGAGATAGTACTTTCAGGACAGCCCTCAATTCCACTAGCTCCATCTCCACTGATGGCTCCCACCTGATTCCAGCTCACTTCACCGTGCAGCTTGCAGGCAGATCCCCCTTCAAAGGGGAGGCCTGACCTTATGATCCCCTTGTCTCACAAGAGGGGGGGAAGAATTTCAAGAGAGAGAAGAATCTGCCAAGAGGTCAGCGTTATCTTTCAGGAATTGACTTCAATGTAGTGATAAGAGTTTTGAATTAATTTCTGTCTTTGTGGAGGGTGAGAAAGGTCAGGCAATGGAGAGATAAAGTGGAGAAAAGTACACTTGGCTGAGGAAGTTGTATGGTGTATGTAAAACTGAAAGGAAGCTTGTAACCGAATTCACTAGATGTTCTTAAACATCTGATTTAGACTTTCTACCATCAGTTTACCTAAGGGACAAAGAACAAAAT
The DNA here is from genome assembly GCA_004027875.1 of Aplodontia rufa. NCBI lineage: Eukaryota > Metazoa > Chordata > Mammalia > Rodentia > Aplodontiidae > Aplodontia > Aplodontia rufa. The sequence goes on from PVKS010009732.1 coordinate 45,417, forward strand.
GCAATATAAAGTATGTATTAAAAACTCAACAGGGCATAGGTTTTATTGAGGTGCAAGCAGAAACAAAATATTTTCTAGGAAAGTAGAATATAATTCTACCAGTGAATACAGCCTGTAAGTTCAAATTGTGTCTTTTATGAAAATTATTATAGGATCAGACACTTATAAAAATGTCCCAATGAGGACTTCCCTTGCAAGTTCCTGAGAGAGGAGTCATATTAAGTATTATTTCATTCTCTCCATGACATATTCCCTGTTCACTCCCAACCTGGAGCATTCAGAAGTGAACCCCTGCTTGTATCTCTAGTAAATCAAACCACAATTATTTGTCTACTCATAAATTCAAGTTGTCTGTATTCAGTTAAAGCCTCCATTTAAAGGAGCGAGGTAAGACAGACATGTGACCTTGCACAAATGACATTTACACTTAGTGTTCAATATTATTCAAAAGATAATTATATTATAGTGAAGGAAAAATGTGGTAAACTAGTAAAAGTAAAATGAGTTAAATAAAAAATATCAATAAAAAAGAATATAAGCTGATGAGACCTTTGAATAAACAAGGCAGAGAAGATGAGTTTATATTCTTGTGACCACAAGAATAAGCACAGCCAAGAGTTCTAGTCAAGTTCAACCAACCAAAAAGACAAGAGGAGGTCACAGCAAGATGGAACTCTCTTCCACTCAGTCTTCTGGACAAAAGTATCTCCTCTCTATGCTAACTGTATCATTATAAGACAGGCTGAATGCAAATGAAATAAACAAAACAGACAGTGGGTTAGTAAGCTCTTCCTTGGAGACAGATCAGGGGAGGAACTTGGGAAGGTGAAACCGAAGATGAGAACCCAGTATGAAAGAATAAACTGGTCAACTGGGCTTGAGAGCTCAGACATTTCTCAAGTCCTGCAGATGAACCTGTCTTAGAGTGCTCTGAATTTTGTCCATGGCCAGGTCTCCTCTCACTTGGATAAGTGCACACCTTCAGACCCAGAGAGCGTTTTTTCAGGGCTCTATTCCACTGAAATATTTATAGACAAAAAGACATATACACAAGGATTTTCAATGCAATATTACTTATAAAAATCAAAATTATAATAACCTAAGTATCCATCAATAAAGGAATATTAAATAAAGTATAGTGTCCCTACACTAGAAGTAAAGTGCCGTGGTTGAGTCAGAGCCTTCAAAACTGGGCTGCTAGGGGCTGCAGTGGTGGCCCAGTGGTTAGGGGCTTGCCTTGCATGTGTGAGTATGCGGGTTCAAACCCCAGCACCACGTACACAATAAACTGTCCAAGCAACCAAGGCCACATGACAAACTAAATAAAACTGATTCATTCTCTCTCTCTCTCTTGCTGTCCCATACATTGAAAAAAAAAGAGCTAGGCTGCCTGGGTTTTTCAAACCTCAGTTCCACCACTTACTAGCTGCATAATCTTGTCCAAATTTCTTAACTCCTCAAGTGACTTGATTTTTTTCCCCAAGGTAAAAAGAAGATGATAAATTTTCCTTCTTTTGTATGGCCAATATGAAAATAAAGTGAGGTACCATTCATTTTTTTATGGTTTTGATTCTTTTTTTAAAAAAAGAGAGAGAGAAGGACAGTGTGTGAGAGGGAGGGAGAGAGAGCAGGAAAATCAATTTTATTTAGCTTTTCATCTGGTCTTCGGTACTCCCAACACTTAGTTGTGTATGTGGTGCAGAGGTTCTCATGCTTGCAAGGCAAGTGCCGTAACCACTGAGCCCCTACTCCAGCCCCATGAGGTATCATTCTTAAAGAGCCAGAACATGCACTCAATTCATATTATCATGATTACTATTTGAATATACTATTATATGGCATTTTTAAAAACTAAGATCCAACTATAGTTCCTTCCATGGAAACTATAAAACCTATTATGAGACAAAAAGATGATGGAATAATATGTAAAGGATGATCTTAGTTTTTTAAATGCACACAGTGTGCATCTGCATGAACATAAATGTGTAGAAGACAGTGCACAAGCCCTGGCCAACAGGGGCAGCCCTCCCTAGATAAAGAGTGCACAAGGAGGACTGAAGCCCTGGAAGATCTTCACTTTCTTCCTCACTATAGGTCTACATTTGGGGAGTTGGTTTATAAACACGTAGTTAAATATTGCTTATGCACTTGAAAAAAAAACAGATTGACAAAGAAGCAGGGGAAGAACAAGGACGGTGAAGGCATGTTTGAACAAGTGAATGCTTAGTGCTTCAACAAGCTGAGTTCAGAGAAGCAGGGGTCGTTAGTCTATGGCCAAGGTTAAACACAGTGAGGTGCCTAGCACAAAAAAAACTTAGAAGAGGTGCTCAGGTTCAGGGTCATGACACACAGATTGTTAGACCAGGTCTAATGTCACACTAAAAACATCCCCAAAGTCAAAGGGCCAGCTTCTTAGTGAAGTATCATACAAAACCAGTATCCTGAAATGTATAATGGTAAACCTCTTTCTCTCTCCACAAAAAAAACCAGTAACAACTGAGTTTAAGTCTAACATATCCCATGTGCAGTCTCCTAGAATGCAAACTGGATAAAAGTCCCACCCCCTCTCTAGATGTTCTCTTTTCCCTTTGGGAATGTCACCCTGAGTAAGGAAAGGAGATTGTTTGGGGGTGGATGTAGTGTATCCCTTAGTCTTTTTAAATGCCTGAGCGTTAACCTTTGGACTCTCAAATGATTCGACAGGGCATTTACCCTCTTCCTTTGACTAGAGTGATTTCAGCATAGTCATTTGTAAAATTTTCTTTGCAGGTTAGAAATGAAGAATGACACTGGCTCAGAATGAGATGAAATGACCCAAACTAGGTGCTTTTTATCAGAAATGCCCAGAATGGCCCTACCATCTGCTAATGGACATTGCCTTCAGACAGGTCACTGCCCATGCCTTGCTATTTGTAAGGAATTTTGAATATCATTCCTGGGGAAATGTAAGACTGGCTCAAGCAATAGTTTTATGCTCAACCCCATCCAGCTGAGTTCATACCTACAGATATGTATGTATGTCATCTTTGTAAATTCAGCCCTCATAACTAGGTGGCATTTTTGAATGACAAGTAACCACTAGAAGGCAGAAGTTCCTGAATGTGATACACCAAACTGGATCATCTCCCCAAACTCCATGCATTTTTCAACTGCAGGCTGTCATTTCCCAAGGTAAATTGATCACAGATAAAAGCCGCATGAAGCAACTTAAAAGGGGCACCAAGATCTAATAAATGGGGTAAGGGAATAAATAATTGGAGTTTTATCTTACAAAACAAAAATTTTAAATGAATTTATTTATATTTTTATAATTTATAAATTATAGGCGTAATGTAATTATCTTCTCGTTACTATGACAAAAAAACTTTTGATTTCACCAAGACAAAATGTTATGATAAACTCTATAGGAGCTAATATAATACCCTATGTTTCATGACTATCTAAGCACTTTTTTTTAATAAAAATAAGGTATTTAACAGTTTTTATTCCCAAGGGGATCTCTTAGTTCTTTGATAGCCAAATCTTTTCTTTTTGAAATGCTATCATTTTTTCTAGTTTTTGTTTTCACTTGCTAACTGAACTATTAGTTTCAAGTGATTCTCCAAATATGGTTTTCATTGATGTCATTAAATCTTGCTGCAGTAAGGCAGCCCCCCAAGATTCCTGACCCTTGGTGGACATAAACTGGATAATCTCTTCTCCTGGAGTGAAGGAGGGTACTGTGAATATGATGAGATCATGACTCCTGCAATTATATCCTATTATACAAGACTCTGTTTTAGCTGACTGGAGCAAGAACCTCAGGGTGGCCTGGAAGCAGCAAGCATCCATGTGCAAACTGCCTATGTGGCAATCACCTATGGATACCCTCTAGAAGGGAAGAGCTATCCTTGCTAAAAGCCAGCATGAAAATGGAAGCTTCTGTCTTATAGGAACCAAATACTACCAACAAGTAGCGAGTTTATAGAAGACCCCATCTCAGAGGAGATCACAGTCCTCCTTAACACTGTAATTTCAAATTCATGAGACTCTGAGCAAAAGATCCAGTTAGCCCACACCAGGACTCCTGCTGCACAGAAACTGAGATAGTTAATGTGTGTTTTTGTTTAAAGCTACTAAGTTTGTGATAATGTCCTGCAGGAACAGAATACCAATGCACTTGAAAATTTTCAAGTATTTATAACATTTGGTTGAATGTTTAGAAAGTCTCAATTTTTAAAAAAAAATTGGCAGAGTTGTTAGCAAGCTAGATTAGGACAGACAGTTTCTACAGTCAAGAGCAATGGATTCTGAGTGAGGACAGATGTTATAAATGGTCAGCTCGTTGCTGAATATTTGAGTTCCATGACGATTTTTGCTTCCTAAGCTTCCCCAAGCAACCCTGTAACTCAAAGGCAAAGGACACTTGGAAGCAAGAACTGTTTCTTCACAGTTAAGACAGAATCCCTAGTCTCAAAAGAGTTTGATCAATCCTCTTGCTACTCCTTCTTTTCCCTTTAGTTCACAAGTCTTGAATCTAAAGGAACCCACTAATAAACATCCTGTGTAAGTGATTCCTTCCCAGAGTCCCCAGGGTCAGATCCCAGGAAACTCAACTCAGACCTAAACTTCTATAACAGAGTTACCCGCCTCCTATTCCAAAACATTGCAACACACAGAGAAGACAAATGTGAAGTGTTAATAACGGGTATCTAGGTAAATAAATACAGATTTTCATTGTATTATTTTTTCAAATTTGTCATAGCTTTCGATTTTATTTTTCAAAATAAAAAGTAGGCAAAGGGGGGAAAATTACTAACAAAGACCCAAAGCAATACCCATTTCTCAATGTAAGTAAAAGAAGTTAAAAGACAACATAACTATATCTAGAAAATAAGGAACGAAAAGTACTGATGATTTATAATCGAATACGCAATACAAATTTTAGATATAGGCAAAATAAAGATATTTTTATATAAACAAATGCTGAAAATACTTGTTAGAAGCAGGCTCACAGTAAAGGAAATAATAAGTTACACAAACGAAAGGAAGCTGATTGCAGTCTGCAGTGGAGATCCAGAGGTAATGCAGAACAAGGGCAATTATGTGAAAACATCTATGTATATATCTATACCTCTTAATTTCATAAAAAATACTGATAATTATTTGCAGGTCTAAACGTTCAAACTTAAAATCCCTCACCTGTTCTAGCTTCTTTTTCTCTTTTTTATATCTTTTTCTTGATTATGTATTTTTATTATTACATGCCTTTTGTCTATCAGCTCATTAGTCAAATATTTTTACTCTCACAGAGTGGGCAAATGCTCTGCCACTGAGCCACAGCCCCATCCCTAATAGTCATTTTGTATTTGAATCTAAGATAAACGTTTACTTTTGCCACTTCCCACAAAAGTCAAGGATGTGAGAACACTAACTGCATTTACCTCCCTCCTTCCTTTTTTACTTCTGTAGTGTTGTGATCATGGATATATTCCAAGAGGGACATTTGCTCATTTTTGCAATTTTTCCTTATTAATCTGTATTTTTCAAAAAATGTAATATTCTGGATACTTATCCTTTGTCCATAATGTACTGCAAAAATCATTTCCCAGTCTGTGTTTTTCTTTAAAAACAAACAGCTTGAGGTAACACTGACATAGAGTAAGCTACATATAGTCAATGAGTGTGATTGTATGAATTTTAATATATCTGTGCACCTGTGAAATCATCATGATCAAGGTTCATATTATGTACATCACACTCAGAAGTTTCCTCTTATTCTTATGTAACCACTCTCTCCCCCTCTTTTTTCCCTTCTCCATAGGTATGCTTTCAATTGCTGAAGATTATTTTGACTTTCTGGAGTTTTATATTAAAGAAATCATACCATATTTGCATACTTCTGCTTGGTTTTTCACTCTGCATATTTATTTTGGGATTTACCTATTATTCCTTCATTCCTTTTACTACTACTCAGTAGAATCCCATTGAATAGATATACTAAAATTGGTTTATCCATTCAAATATTGTTGGATCAATTAGGTCACTACAATTTGAGATTCACAGCTTTTTAAACGAGCCATTTTAATATGAGTTTGAAGCAGTATCTCATTGTTGTTCCCATGTCTCTATTAAGCTACTTCTTGTGTGCTTATTAATCAAACTTGTATCTTTTGTTCATCTGCATTGGATTGTTTGCGTTTTCTTGTCATTGAACCATATGGGTTCTTTGTATACTCTTGATATAAGTCCTTTATAATATAGATGCATAGAGAATTTTTTTCTAATCTTGTCTTTCTAACTTGTCTTTCAAATTAAGGAATTTTTTTCTTTTTCTGTACATCTCAGAAGCAACATATACTCTGAGAGCTAGTGGAATAAATCCCAGAATCTGAGCTCAATAGTTTACGCTATTATTTGAACAAGAATAATTACTCTTCTGTGTTTCTACCAGTGAAATATTTACACAACATCTCCCTGGTGTCAAATAAAATGCTGTCTAGAACAGTACAAAGAACTCTTAGTTCACTGTCATAAGATGTTGACTTTATAATGTAAGCTTTTCAGAAGTAATGAGGTTGTCACGCTGAAAATTCACAACTGATTTAAAGTTCAGAAGTTATCAGCTCTAATTAATAAACCCAGTTCATTCTCCCAAAATCCATTTCCAAACCATCACAAAACTAAGACACTCCTGACTTGGTGCATGCAACTTGAGGCTGCTACGGATGCTTTCAGCTACATGAAGCCTATAGGAAGGCTTCATAAAATCACTTCTTCACCAGGGGCCTGTAAATCTGCAATATTACTGATTTCATTATTGCTTCATATAACTGTTCAAAAAGTCTTCCAAAAGCCAACCTGAAATGTTTGCTCTCTAGCCTCACCTGCAATAATAAACCCACAGGAAGGGACTCAGCAGAGAGTGTGAACAAATGAAAGCACAGAATGCTGTCCTCCCAGGATTGACTTCTGTAACAGTGTGACACCAGGAAACTATCAAAAACTCCCTAGTGATAATCACAGATAGGTGTGTGTGGGGGCAGAGATAGGGAGGGACTACAGAGAGGGATCTAGGGAGACAATCAACAATGTAGCATACTCTTTATCCCCCTGAGAATACAAATAATACTTATGCAATCATTTAATTATGGAAAATTCACAATCTAAACATATTGCCTGTAGGGACAAAATATAGAAGAATCAGAGACTGGGGTGTGGGCAGTATGTGGGTAATTCTGGTTTAGGAACAAATGCATATTATGTTGTTACTTTATATGCATTTATGATTGTATAATAACTCCTTAATAAAACTTTAAAAAACTCCCCAAGGAGAAAAAATCCACCTATACAGAAGATGCATTTTTATGCAACAACATTGTGATATGCAGAATAACTGGAAATTTAATAGTAAACGGTATGGTTTCAAAGAGGTGGCTTCTAATCTTCCTTTGCTGGAACTTACTGATCCCAGAGTACTGTATCTGTGTGCAAAAATGCAAATAGTAACAAAAGAATCAATTTCTTATCCTGTAAGTCTTAAAATCCAAGAACTAGGCCTAAGGAGTAAAATAAATATCACCCTCTTCCGTTACACTTCCTCTCCCTCCCTGTTCTGTGACAATTTTCTAAGCTAATATTCTCAATTAAAAGATAGTAAAGATCCATGATGGCTAAATGCAATGAATGATCTCAGGTTGGATCTTATACTAGGAAAAAATATTAGAAGAGAAACTGCTAGAAAAACTGGAAAAACAATTTAACATGTCTATATTAGTGTCTTGTTTCACTGTGTATTGCTACAACAAAATACCCAATTCTGGGTTATAGAAAACAGTTAGCCAGACGTGGGGGTGCACATTTGCAGTCCCAGCTGCTTCAGAGACTGAGACAAGAGGATTGTTTAAACTCAAGACTTTGAGTGGGAAAAATAGCAAGGCTTATTTGGCTCACAATTCTGGTGGCTGGAAACTCTAAACAACACAATGAAAGACTCTGATAAGAGCCGCTGCCCTCATTATGACATATCAAAGCATCAGAAGAGAATCCGACCAAGCTTTAACAACCCACTCTCATGGTAACGAAGCCAACCCCATGATACAGGCATCAGTCCCTTGCAAGAGTGGTGTCCTCACATCCCAGAACACCTCCGAAAGGTCCTATCACCTCTCAACACTGTTAACTTGGGGATCAGTCTTCCACATGAGTTTTGGTGGGGACAAGCAATATTTAAACAACAGCCATTAGTCATACCATTGTGTCAATATTAAATCTCCAAATTTGAGAGGACAGAAGAATCTCTTGGGAGATAAATGGTGAAGAATTTCAGGGTGGGAAGTCATGAGTGTGTGCATGTACACATTGGACAGAGAGAACCAAAGCAAATGAGGCCCAAGTTAGCCATTGCTATATCTAGATAAAGGCTGACATACAGTACTAATCCTACAACTTTTCTGAAAATTGACTTTCTCAAAGTTAAACACACTAAAAGAGAATCAGAAAAGAGCAAAATAGTGATATGCTGGTCAGCGGGTCAGAAATGGGGCTAGTAAAAGGTGAGCAATAACGGGATAGTAGAGAGGACTTCCCCCCATCGTCCACCTGGATCTGGGGGAGACAAGCAACCTTGCATGGAGAGACAAGGTGGGGAGGACCACATGGGTTCTTGGGGCCAAGAGGACCCAGATCAGCTAGTCACATCACCCAGCGCAGGACAGAACAGTGTGCTGGGTGCCATCTCCCTGGCTGCAGAGGGACGTGTGAGTTTCTGGCAGTGGGCTCATCTCCTAGGTGTCATGATTCTACCTGCTACTCAGAAAGATGGATGGAGAGAAGGGATGCTCATCCTATTGAGTTTAAATCAGGAAAAGGCTGTGTTTACCCACAAGGGACCAACTTTGTATTTCATTCCATTCAACAGAAAGGGGGTTGGATATTGATGTGAGGTTTGGTGCTTAAGGAAAAAAAAATGAAGTTTTACATTTCTTGTACACCTGTGCTTCTGTGGCATGATAATCTACAGCTACAAGAAGAATATGTGCTAACAAACAGATATTGCTTGGATATTAGCAGTTTATTCTGTGCCCTGGGCATTGGTCATTTAATCTGTATTTTGTTCCAAGGATCCCCTGTGATCAGTATTAATAGACTGAGGCAAGAAAAGAGGAGAAGGTGACTTCACATTTATGAATATCAAACATGAAGACTCAGCATTTTACCTTCTAGCAGTCAAATCCCTCTTCTGAGAAGTGTTTCTCTAGTAAATGACAAATGCTTTTAAAGTGACCAGTACTTTCAAAAAGGAGAGCATGGAAAGGCTTCCCAAAATGAAAATCTCATCTTGGGGATTACAGAGTTGTTTCTTTAAGCTCAGGCGAGGAACCCTGTATATATTCTTGCAGAATTTTGGAAGACTTTACAGTTACAATTATCGGCTTAAATTGTGTTTTAAATGTCAGCCCTCAAAAAAAAAAAAAAAAAAAAGAAGAAGAAGAAGAAGAAAACGAGACATATTCCTTGTAGTTTCTGTCGTTAAGCTGGATTTTTACTTGGCAGCACTCAAGGTGGGGATTCTTGCAACATTAAGATAACAATCTCTTCTCTGTAGACATTTAGTACCTCAGGGATTCAAAGATCAAGTTGCTTAGAGACCCCGTGGAATTTGCAGAAAAAGCAAACTCTAATCTTGACATCTGTAATTAACATTTTATCTGACTCTGAAAATTTAGTTTGCTGGCAGCTTAGCTGCTCTTCTGAGCTGAATAATGATCTTGCTACACCACATCCCACACGACTGAGGGTGGGGTGGGGTGCTCTGGGGCTCGCTAGGGGCTCTTCTCTCTTGAGCACAGGGTCAACCTCTTGCTCTTATTATTAGCCTAAATTTTCCTTTCAATCTTTCTGTGGGTTTCCTAAGCTAGGTTAACACTTGCCTGGTTTCTGATGCCTTTTATATTGGTGTCATAGCCAAATGCATATGTATGCAGAGAGCACAGGGTGAATTGAAGACTATGAAAATATCTGTATATTATTATTCCATGAAATGAGAAAATATTATCACCTGGTACAGTTAACAATGATATTTTTACCTCAGTAACCCAGACCATTGATCACTCAGGCAAAAGCAAGTTAAATGCACCTGACCTACATATGTATTCATAAATACACATTTTCTTGTTACTAAGGCACATGCAGTTCTTGTCTCCCCAGCACCTTCTCCGTACATTTATGTTGTAACTCTCTAGACTGAGGTGCAAAGTGCTTGTCTGGTGTACTAATCAATACCAACACCAAAATGAAAAGAGAATCTATCTTCCATCTCACAATGAAGAGATACTTTATTGACCTGACTGTGTGGCTGCATTGTTATAGTATATTGTAAGCCATTTTTCACACATTCAACAAATACTTCTTGAACTCCTCCTCTTTGGCCTAGCCTGCCATCTTCACTGAGGAGTCACAGTGAACAAGAGAGAATGGGTTCGACTGCCTCTAACATGCTAGTCAGGGGACAGGAGCAATGAACAGGGCACATTCATAAAAAACAGTCAGATGGTGACACAAGACAAGAAGGAACATAGACTGGCTGGGACTGCACCAGACGAGGAGCCAGGGCACATTCCAAAGGAAGTCACTTCTGAGCTGAGACCTAAATCACAGGGGTTTAGATCAGAGCATAATGCTCTAATTTGGGGGTTAATTTTATGTCTTGGCCATGATAAAGAGATATCCTTCACACACATTAAAATGAAGTCACTAGAATGCACATCTTGTGGATATGGTTCTACAGTATGTCAGCCTACCTCCTCTTTAATCTTCACTCTCAATATGTTCAGTTTCTACCTACCTCCTTTTAAAGTTTCATTCTCAATATGCTCAGCTTCTGCCTACTTCCTTTTTAAGTTTCACTCTCAAATGCTATCATATCACTGGAATTCATTTTGGAAATGTAAATGACAAATCTAGACCCGTTAGTTATAAGTGATATAAAAATCCACAAAAGATATTCCAATAGTGGCAGAGCAAGCCTTGTAGACAAAAAATAATGAATTCATTGTTGCACCAGCTGCCCTAGGCTGACACATCTCCACTTTTATCACTGACTATAATTGTCCAACAAAATGACTCCTTAAGTGCTTATGATGAAGAGCAGTTACCAACACACCCAGGCGAGCGTTCTTATGTTCCTATCTTCTGTGAATTCATCAGTCAGTGGTTCCCATGCATGGGCTAAGAAGCAGACATATTTCTTGCTGAGCAGTTTATCTATCGAGATACTGTAGGATGCTACTCATCTATCATTTTGTACTTCATATACCTTATCACTTATGACTGGTTTTCAATATAGAAAGCCACCTGAAGGTGTCCCCATACAAAGTTATAAAAGAAAATAAAAACTAGGCATATAATCTTGTGTCAATTGCTCTCTTTAAATATCAATTTTACATGTAAAAAAAGATAATTTGACCAGATTAATTCTAAGTTCTAATTTTAGTCTTTTAAGATTCCATAAAAATGATTCAGACAGTATTTCTTTATAAGGAATGATATAAAACATTTGTTTAAATGCAAGAAAGAAAAATATCTGAGGATTTTGAATACTGTACCCATTGAGAATATGCTTGGTAATAACCAATGAAAAAGTTAACAGTGGCTTAAACAAACAGATTGGATTTTCTCCACATAAAACAGCCCGTAGGTTGACTTCAGCTGGCTTTGGTACAGCAACACCGCAGTGTCAGGGTGAGCCTATCTCATGGTCTTTTCCCACCTTGCAGCCTCTAGTTCACAATATGGCTGTTATAATTGCAGAAAAAAAAATCACATCTTTATAACTGGTTAAAAAACTAGAAGATTAGGGAAGATGGGAGTAGTGCCAGCCAGATGCTCTAGTTCTATTTGGAAAGCAAAGTATTTTACAGAAACCCCTGCAGCAGCCAGCTCCTCTGTTTCTATGTGTCACGTAGGCAACTGTAACCCCAAAAGTGGCTGCAGAGCCGAATATCTTGTATCTCCAGCCTGAAGAGTAGGGATCCCTCCCTCTTCTGTGTGTTTACTATAATCATTTCTGTATGATACTTTCATACCCATTTCTAGCTCCTTAATTAATTAGTTCCAACTCCTTAATTGTAACTCCCGGAATATCACACCAAAATATAGACATGGAACAATATAAATGATGGAAGAATTGATATCTGTGAAAGTATTAGCTATAGGAAACATGAGTAAGGGAAACCAAGGTCAATAGAGTCAAATATGAAGGCTTCAACATTATCAAAACAAATTAAGGCTAACAGTTGGCTTGCTTTAAAAAAGTTTTTTTTCTAGAAAAACAATAAAAATTTATTGAATAAGAAACTTAATTGCAGAGAATTATAAAGAAAGCAAGTGACCCCAAAATATTCCTGATATAACATATTTGGGCTACACTTTTTGCAACATTTTCCCAAATTCTACGTCACTTTCTCACTGCTGTGACCCAAGGACCCAACAAGAACAATTTTAGGAAGAAAAGTTTATTTGGGGGCTTACAGTTTCAGAGATCTTGGTCCATAGAAGGCCAGCTTCATTCCTCGGGACTTGAGAGAAGGCAGAACATCATAGCAGAAGGCACAGGTCCAGGGAGCAGAGAGAGATTCCACACCAATATAAAACATATACACCCCAAAAGCACTCTGACTGGGTTAGAGCTCCCACAAACCAATCATTTTACCTCTGAGCCTTTGCACTGTCACATGTGAGATTTTGGGGGATACCTCACATTCAAACCATAACATTCTGCGCCTGGCCCCCAAAAGCTCAATGACAATCTCACAATGCAAAATACATTCAGTCCATTTTCAAGAGTCCCCATAGTCTCAACAGTTCCAAGATTGCACAAAGTTCAACTTCAAAGTCTCCACTGAGACTCAAGGCAAACTCTAAATGTATGCCCCTGTACAAAAATAAATCAAGTTATGTATATCACATATACAAAGGCACAAAATATACATTTCCATTTAGAAAAACAGGGGCATAGAAAGAAGGGATGGGACCAAAACAAGTCTGAAATCCAGCTGGGCAAACCATCTCCAACATCTGGAGCACATGGCCTCATGTTGTGCTCTACAAAAGGCTTCTGTAACTCTGCCCCTATGACCTTGCTGGTGGCAGTCCACATGACCTCTTTGTTGGCTTGTCTGTGATCAATTCCTTCAGCTTTCTTCAGGGACATTCCATGGTACTGGCATTTCTTAATCTCAGGGGTTTCCACAGCAGCTCCAGCTTCCTTCTCTTATCTCCCTGCTTCACCCTTTCAGCGGCTGTCTGCAGGTACTCTGGCCCTGGGGCACTCTACCTGGCCTCCCAGGCCTTCCTTTGAAATCCTTGTGGAAGACTCCATGAACTTTTTTCAGTGTCCTGCAATCCTAAAGAACCAGCACCACATGGTTGATGCCAAGGTCTGGCCCCACTCCAGCAGTAGCTAAGCCTCCAGGGACCATGGCTGCAGCAGCCTCAGAGTTCCTGCATGGCTGAGCATGGTGAAACAACTTCCTAGGCTCCCCTGTGCAAGAAGGGTACCCTGCTGGGTCTCTTCTCAAAGGAATTTTTACTCCTTTGAGCCTGAGCTGGCTGTGATCTTGCCAATTGCTAAGATGCCCTCAAGCCATCTTTCTTATTGTCTCTGGCAAAGTTCTTAGTGTTTCTTTAGTGGTGGTTATGTCTTTAACACACTGCAACTTCCTTGGCTCCAATGTTATTCCCATCTTTTGTGTCAAGTTTTTCAAATCTTTCCACTCTTCTTTCTGGTTATGAATATCACCATAAACTTGGCTCAAAGCTGCCAGGAATACCCATGCTGCTGCCTAGAAATTTCTTCTGCCAGATTAAAACATCCATTTGCCTTGAAAAATCAGCCTCACAGAGTCTCCGGACACAGGCAAAATGCAGACAATGTCTTAGCCGGAACATAACACGAATAGCCTCTAGTCCAATTTCCAGCAGGGTCCTCTTTCTCCTCTGAAACTTCTTGAATGCTGTCTTCACTTACCACAGTTGTACAGCCATTCTGGTCTTCTGAGCTCCCTCCAGAATTGCCTACCAAGCTCTGCTTACAACAAACTAAAGCTTTTTCACCCTGCATTTCTAAACTTTCTAAAGTTTCTCCCACAAATTCCTATAAGCTCCAAAAGCTTTTAAACCACATGGTCAGGTTAGTATCAGCAATGACTACACTCTCAGTACCAATTTGTTTTAGTCAGCTTTTTCGCTGCTGTGACTAAAAGACCTGACAAGAACAATTTTAGGAGGAAAAGTTTATTTTGGGGCTCACACTTTCAGAGGTCTTAGTCCACAGAAACTCAGCTCCATTCACTCCTCTGGGCTCCAGGTAAGGTTGAACATCATGGCAGAAGGCATGACTCCAGGGAGCAGAGAGAGAAACTCCACCCCAGATACAAAATATATACCCTAAAGGCACACCCCAGTGATCCAGCTCCTCCAGCCACACTCTACCAGCCTACAGTTAATCCCTACTAGGGGATTAACTCACTGGTTGAGTTAAGGCTATCATAACCCAATCATTTCCCCTCAGCCTTCCTGAGGTGAATTTATCCTTACCCTTTCTGCATAGTTGCTGTGTTAGATTATTAAGAAATGTTGCCGGTAAGAGCAGAGATGCAAGCAAAGCTATCAGATGTCGCCCCAACACAACCACTCACCAGCTGCATTACCTTGAGGAAGTCACTCAACCTCCTTGGGGCTCAATTTGGTCCTTTTAAATGAGATAATACCATCTATTGGAGGACTGTTGGGAAAGTTAAATGAATTAATTCTTACAATGCACTTTGTACACTGACAGCCAGATAGCAGTATTCAATAAATGTCAGTTATTTTTATCATATGGATATATGTCGATGAATCTTATTAATCCTGAATTGATGAATATTAACATTTTTTAAAATTTTGATTTGTATAAATGGTCCATCCCTTGAAATGCTTGAAAATATACCTTTGTCTAATAATTTCTTAAGGATACAGTCCCTCAAATGTATTCTGAGCCAAAGGACATCCACATCTTAAATTCTGAGACTTATTTCTGAGTTTCTTAGAAAACTTATTGCAGGCCATGTAGGAAGTGCTGGTTTTGTGTACAAGAATGTCTGTTTTCTCACACCATTTCTAACATTACATATTAATTTTTTTCCAAACATAGTGAACAAAATCTCAATAATCTTCAAATTTGCATGTTTTTGATTAGTACAAAGGATTAAAACTTTGTAAATATTTTAATGAATTGCTTTGATTTTTTCCCTTGGAGATTAACTGGTTTTTGTTCTTGTAGGTGTTAATTGCCCTAGATTCCTTTAAATTAAAAATTCCAGTAGCAAAAGTGAATCTGACCCTTTCCAAACATTTCCTTTTGCATTCTCAATGATTGCTACCATTTTTTTCTCAGTTTGAAAGAAATATATAGTAAAGGGAAATTTTCTACATTTGTGAGATTCATCTCCTTAGAACAACCTATGAAAATGAAGAGTGAAAAGATGGCAGGGGCAGGAAGAAACTGTTCTTAATGAGGTACTGAATTATCAGTTTGAATATATTTTATTTTGATTATGTTTTTATTTGATTTACTATTATTTTGATCTGTCCCAAATTGTCACAATGAGCCCCTACTGTTTTTCTAAGAATTCCTGGTGTCCAAATTTGGAAGGAATATAAGTCACATGGAGTATCTTTTTTTAAAAGCTACCATTTGCCTGAGTATCACTTGAACTTTAATCACTTACAAACCTGATTCTGGAGATCCAACCTCACACTAAGGATGAAAGCCTCTAATGATGTAGACTAGAAAATATCTTCTGAAGGCCCTACCCAGGAGATTCTTTTGTACGTCAATGTTAGAAGAACTGAAGGAAATGCCGGTTTAGTAACATTAGTTCATTCAACTATTCATATATTTGTTCAAAATTAATGATAAACATTACTAAGTACCTATTAGGTGTCAGCCACTATTCTGGAAATACCACTGAACTAAACAAAGCCCATGTACTAATGGAGCTTACCTTATAATGAAGGAAGTAGAACAACAGACAAGTTAATATTTATTATTACGCAGAGTGGTAAGTGCTGTTACAAATAGTAAAGCAAAGAAAGAAGAAAGAGTATGTGGGGTGGGTTCTTCTTAGTATATTGATTAATAATCAAAGTTTCATTGGTTTATTTTGTAAACAATAAAACTATTTTATTATCAATCTTAGAGGTATTCCAATTTCTCAGTTCACCTGAGTTTGGGACTGTTCTCTATTATTAAATGTCCTTGCTTCTTTCTATGCTCACCTAGTCCTGCAGATTACTGGCACTATGGAATATTAAATGCAAGAGCTGGACTCAATGGTCAGAAGGCTAGCCATCTCCATTAACAAGATCATGAACAAACCGAGATGTGGTACATAGTATAGACAACAATAAAGTGGTGGTAAAATATGGACCAAAGCAATGGTTAAAGTCTACCCAAGCCCATGGCCAAGCCACCAGGAAGTATTCACCACGCTGGGAAGCATCAGCCATTGCTGAGGCTGTTCTGAAAAGCTACCTGAGCAATCTCACTTGGTACGTGGAACAAAAGAAGGTCTGGAGGTAGGAGCTGGAATTGAAAGCTTTGAAAGATCTTTAAAAAGAAGTCTGGGTAAGCAAAGCCCTGGGCAAGAACTTTTAAGACCCTAAACCTGAAATTCAGCCAGAAACCCATACCAACAGATCTGCTTTTTTCACAAGTAGTTGCAACAGCAATGGAAACACATACCTGACAAACTGCCATATTCCTTGGCAGTTAAGAGTTGTCTATATAGTCCTGAGGATTCAAGTAAGGGTCTGTTCAACCAGGATCAGGGTTTCTTAACTGGTATCTGTGAATTGACTACTACATGAACCCAGACGTAAGCACACTTTCTATGCATGTGTACAGGTGTAGGGGCAAAGTGCACCATACATTTTTTCTAGGAAGATGTTCAATACATTTTATCAAATGGACTATAACCAAATTAAGCTCAGGACCAAGAATCTGCATTCCATAAAACTTAAAGTACAATATCCAATTCAGCAACAGAAGGCTTCTAATAAGGATGTCATGAAATGCTTTTTCTGCATGGACCCTAGAACGCTGACATCCTCCCCTCAGAGCTGAAAAATGGCTCAGACATTGTAAGTTCAGTCCTTTGGACAGGATGGTCAAAGTTTCATATTTGTTATGTATGAAGACTTGCTTTAGACATTTTAAGAAAACATATCACTGTGTTTTTTTGTCTATCACTGGATACTAAACCACTCCAAATATAGTGGAGATATTTACATATGATTATATAATGACTAGGTTCAGCTCAACAATTCTGCCTAGGAATTACAAAACTGGGTTTGGAATCTCACAACGTCACTAGTGTCACATCTATTAGTCAAGACATACCACAGGGGGCTGGAGTGGTGGCTCAGCGGTTTC
>PVKS010009733.1:0-62764 GCA_004027875.1 Aplodontia rufa
CAAAGGCAAATCGTACTTGGCTTCTGGCCCGAGGGAGCCTGAATTAGTTGGAGTCTCCAGAGAGAGGGAAGCGTTGGAATGGAAGGGGTTTAAAGCAGTTGGCTCGTGTGACTGCAGGGTTGGTCTGAGAGCTGTAGGGCAGGCTGGCAGGCTGGAATTTGGGTAAAAGTTTATACTGCAGTCTTGAATCTGAACTCTGCGGCTGTAGGCTGGAAACTCAGGCAGGATTTCTGTTTGGTCTTTTTTTTTTTTTAATTGCAGATTGATCCCAGAGGGGCTTAACCATGCACCTATATCCCCAGCCTATTTTAGTTTTAATTTTGAGGCAAGGTCTCACAAAAGTGGTTAAGGGCCTCACTAAATTACTGAGGCTGGTCTTGAACTTGTGATCCTCCTGCCTCAGCCTCTTAAGTCGCCGGGATTAGAGGCCTGCACCACCACGCCCAGCTCTGCATCTGCTACTTGAGGCAGAATTCCTTCTTTTAAGAAACCTGATTTTGCTCTTAGGGCCTTTGGTGGCATGGATGAGGCCCACCCACGTTAGGCGTGGTAATATGCTGGACTTAAAGTGTTAATTGCATATAAAATACCTTCATAGCAACAGGCAGGAGAAATGGCCGAGTGGCTGGGCGCCTTCCACAGCATGTGTGGGATCGACCACCGCAGAGCCCAGTGGAAGTAGAAGGATGGTGGGAATGCAGAGAGGAGGAGCCTGGTCTCCTGTGTGGGGAAAGACTTTCGACCAAGGAAACAGGCTCGGTGGTTCTCTGCCTTGCCCAAGGTTGCACAACTGGTAGTGAGGAAGGACCTGACCTCGGCTAATCCAGAACGGAGCCCACGTTCTAATCCTCTGTTCCAGTTCACAGGGGTGGAAAGGACAGTGTGAGAGAGAGACAGAATCAGTTTTACTTAGTTTTTCACATGGCTTTCATTGCTCTGACACTTATCTATGTACGTGGTGCTGGGGTTTGAACCCACATCCTCGCACATGCCAGGCAAGGGCTGTAACCACTGAGCCACCGCTCCAGCCCCGTGGAGAGGGCGATTGAACTGGCCCTACAAGGAAAACGAGGTGTTGATTGGACGGATAAAGAAAGGTGCTTGGTATTTTCAGCTCAGGGAACTGGTTTGGCTACAGACTACTGGGTCCTTGAGCAAGGATCAGGAAGGCTTCCCTGGACGGCCCAGCAGTGTTTGGGCTTCATTTGAAATCACGAGATGGCAAACTGGCAGCCACCAGCCACACCTGACGCAGCCCGTGGCAACCAGGAGGTCAGAGCAGTTTTAAGATCCTTGGATATGGCACCTGGAGGGATAGCAGAGCATAGCTCTCCCCTGTGGTTCACTGTCCCCACCTCCCCATGTGTTCAAGGTGCTTGCCTGGCTCTGTGTCCCCCTGCCGGGTGACCCAGGCCGATGCATCTGAAGTGGCTCAGCCGGCAGGAAACAGCTCTCTGCCCTCACTGCCTGGTGTGCGTGTGTACAGGTAGACGTGGGTCACTGCACCATGTGCAGGTGGCACATTTAAAAAACTTTCCAAAGAAGACCTTGAAAAGGAAGCCATGCCTGCAGTGAGTGCTCTGGTGCCTTCTCCCGAAGTCCCAGCCACCGCCCAGATTCCGCAGCCCTTCTTGCCGGATGTGGGGGCCACTGAGCGTGGCTAGGTCTGGTCAGCAGACGAGGCCACGTTCCACCGTGCGCCTGGCCAGCCTGCCGTGAGCCCGTCACCATGGCCAGCAGCGGCTGAGGGTCTGCCTCCTGTGTCAGCTCTGCTCCCCAGCACCTCCAGGGCATCAGCCCACACTGCTCAGCCACACGACACCTTCCAGGAGTGAAGTCTGGGGTCACCGGCGACCCGACCCGCAGGGCCAGTCTTCAGGCTGCCTGGCTGGTCTCACCTCCCAGCAAATCCCACTGCTCCTCTTCCTCCTGACGCTGGCCTGGGGCTCCTCCCTGCCGGCGCACTTCCTGCTGGCTGCTGCAGGTCAGGCCCAGGCTGCAGGTGCACCCGTGTGGGGGTTCTCGCCTGTCCTGCAGAGTTGAACCCCTGCCTCTGCTGTCACCCTCCTCCGTTTTGTTCTCCATAGCTGACGTTGCCCCCTGCTTCACTTATCTGATGCGACATTAAGAAGCTAAACCAACACTAGTCGCTTAAAACAGCATCTTTTTACTGTTTGCTGGCAATTCTGCACCTTCGGCAGAATTGGGGGGCATCTCTGTTTCATGGGGTCCAGCCCAGGGCAGCCCACCCTTCTCTCTCTGGTGTGGCACGTGGTTGGCTTGGGCTTCCTTGCCACATGGTAGTCTCAGTGTGGCTGGTTTGATCACACGGTGACTGGCTGGTTTCCCCCAGAACACAAAAGCAAGAGCTACCGGGCTTTCTTCGGGCCAGGCATAATGTCACTTGTGCTGCAGTCCTGAAAATCAGTCAGAGTCAGGAAGCAAGGAGACTGTCCTGCTCCATATATACAATCTGCTTTATTAGACTCAACTTGGGCTGTCAGACTCCCAGTTCTGGAGGTGACCTGCTGTGTGACCTAGCCGAGACTCGCTCCCTCTCTGATTCTCTAAAATGGGAATAATGAAAGTGCTTGCCAGTCGCCAGCCTGTTTCAAATGAGGAAAGACATTAACTGTGGGGGCAGATGGAGCTTTTGGGTCTTCCCTTCCTGGAGTCCCCCCTGTCTGCCAGGACTCCTGTGGTGCAGGAGGAAGGCCCTGGCTCCTGCAGGGGTTAAGCCTCCCACTGGCAGGGTCAGCAGGCACCAGGGAGCTGACTTTTGGTAAGTTTAAAATTTACCAGGGCTTCCCAGCTCTTCTGTCTTAGCTCATGAGCCCTCACACCCTTCTGTAAGGTGATGAATCCTTTTGCCCCATTGACAGCTGTCCCCATGATGTCACAGCTGAATGCCAGCCAGAACTCAAGCCTCGGCCCACCAACTCCAAACCCCAAGTGTTCCCTCTCCCACCATGCTGGCTGGGGCGGGACTCGACTGAACCCCACAATTCTCCCCTTCCATTAGGTTACTTTTCACCGTTCTCGTCCTTGGCGGCTTAAGGGTGGTGCACAGGAGCACTGAGGAGCGTGTGGGGACCGCTGAGGTCTGCAGACACCAAGTGTTTTGTGCACCCCCCATTCCCCTCTAAGAGGCCCCGCAGGGTGGACGGTTTGTGGGGACCCAGCTCTCGGGCTGCTCCGCCCTTAGGTCAGTCCTGCCAACGCTCCCTGCCTGGTCTGCGTTCTTTCGCTGGGTGCTTTGTGCGCACGGGCACGCCTGCCACCGTGGTAAATGACAGCAGCCACCTGCGTCGCCTCCTCTCCAGCATGCACTGTTGAGCTCACGCTTTTGCTGGGTGCAGGCAGGAGGGTGCCGTGCTGAGTCCAGGTCCCGCTTTCCTCCCCCAGGAGCCAACCTCAGACATTGGAGGCCCCAGGCTCGCCTGGCAGGCCCTGTGCCTGGGACTCACACCGTGGAACAATCGGCCTCAGAGAGGGGGCCTTGCTGAGGGACGATGCAGGCTTGTGGACCTCCGACCCTGACCTTGGACTGTGGCCCCTGTCCATGCTGCACCCAGGTGCCCTGCCAGGCTTGGCCCCAGAGCACCGGAGGGCTGGTCCTGCCGTCCGTGGGCGTGGGGTTGCCTGCGCAGCTGACCTTCTGGAGGCTGAGTGTGACGCTTTGGGCTGTGTCCAGCCCAGCTGCCAGCCCCCAGAGCTCTTCCGGCTATGTGCCATTTTCCTGACTCCTGCAGAGTCAAACAGTTGAGGCTCTGGACCCGGAGGGCATTTTGCTGGGATAGCCTCTGGTTCCTCGAACACCTGAGCTGGGTCCCTGTCACGTCACCCTATCTCAGGCCTTGCTTGCTTCTCCTCACATCACGAGTCCTCTCTCTCAGCTTCAGCCAGAAATAAGTAGGTGAAAAGCCACCCCGAAAGGGAGAATCGCCTCTTTGCCAGATTCACAGTGCCAACCAGGGTGACTGTTTAATCACTAAGTCTCCAGTGAGACCAAATAAAGCAGGGTCCCGTGGTGCCCCAAGAACCAGGTTTGTGGGTGATGTGGGTGGAGTTGGGGCTGCTCAAATGTCCCTTTAAAAATTCTTCTAGTTAGGCTGTAGTTCCCTGCTCCACATCACAAGCTTGGGGATCGGGAGGTTCAGGGCTGGGCTTTTGTGTGGTTGTGTTGTTTTGTTTTCTGGCCTAATTCGTTGCAGGGAGAATTTTCTAGAAGGTTGTAGTGGCTCATGGTTACTAAACATTTGAGAGTGGTTTAGGAGGAATGTGTGATATCACAGCACTTTGTGTTGTAGCCACAGTAGCAAGCGCACAGCCGGAGCCTCCGGGAGCTACTGAAGGCAGCTCGTCCTGCCTGCTCCGGAAATGCCAGGAAAGCATCAGTCCCCTTGGCATAGGCCGAGGTCCCTCGCAGGCAGAGAGGGCACTGCCGGGGAGCCCCAGCCATGACGGGACGTGGAGCTCAACAGCCTGGCCTGGGGGAAGCAGATGGGCTCTTGGGGACGAGAGGAGAAAGCCATAAGCAAAGACTTCGGCTCTAGGCAGGTGCTGCTTCGGCCAGCTTGGCAAGGAGTTTGGGTCGAAGGGTCTGACATGTGTCCCTGCCACATAGGGACCAGATGCCTGTTTTGAGGCCGCAGCAGGTGAGGTCAAAATCCATTGGGGTGGGGCTGGAGCAGTGGCTCAGTGGTTGGAGCACTTGGCTGGCATGCGCAGGGACCTGGGCTTGAACCCAGCACCACTTTCACAACTAAGGGTCAAAGAAACAAGGGTCAGATGAAAAAATAAAAATAGGGTTGATTCTCTCTTTCTCTCTCACTCTCTCCTTCTCTCTTAAAAAAAAAAAAATCTGGGCTGGAGCAGTGGCTCGGCAGTTACGGCACTTGCCCAGCATATGCAAGTACACGGGTTCAAACCCCAGCACCCACGTACACAACTAAGTGTCAGAGAAACGAAAGCCATGTGAAAAACTCAATAAAATAAAAATTGATTCTCTCTCTCCCTCTCTCCCTTTCTCTCTCTCTCTCACTGTCCTTCTCTCTTTATTAAAAAAAAAATCCATTGGGGTCCTGGGCTGCCATCTTCAGATGCTGATCCAGAGACTGCGCAGAGGATCCCGTGGCAGAGGCCTGGCCTTCCCACCGTCTGGCTTCTCTCACACCTCTACTTTCTTTCTTTCTTATTTTGTTTTTCTTTGGCTAGGACATCAAAAGCTAGTGTGACAGCCCCTTGATGGCCCTCATCTCCCTACCATTATTTTTAAATTTTATCTATTGAGATAAAATTCATAGATCATAAAAGTCACCCTGGTACAGTGAGTGGTTCCTGCCATAGTCCCCATGTGGGGCAGCCATTCACCCCCTCGAACCCAGGATACCCCATCACCCGCCTGCCCCTGTCAGTGTCACCGCCCATTCCTCCCCGACTCCTCTACCCCAGGCAGCCGCTGATGGACTGTCTCTGCAGATTTGTCTGCTCTAAGCATTTCATATACATGGAGTTATAAAATATGAGGTCTTTAATGATTGGCTCCTTTCACTACATAATTCCAAGGCTCCTCCATGCTGGAACACCCACCAGCACGTCACTCTTCATTGCTGAATAATGTTTCCTTATACGGGCGTTCCATATTTTATTTATCCATTTATCATCAGATGGAAATTTGGGGGTGAGTTCTATATTTCAGCTATGCTGACTACTGCTTCTATGAATATTCTAGAACGGGTGTTTGTGTGCACATACATTTTTAATTCTCTGGGATAGATGCCTAGGGGTGGAATTGAGTCATGTGGTAGTTGTGTGTTTAACCTTTTGACCAAATGCCCCACTGTTTTGTAAAGTAGCAGCACCACTTGACCCCCCAAGGGCACCATCTGACGGGTTCCAGCTTCTCAACAGCCTTGCCTTATCCACACTTGTTACTAGGTCTTTGTGGCTGTGCTCATCCTAGTGGGTGCTTCTCATTTGCATTTCCCCAGGGATTCATGACATTGAGCATCTTTCCACGTGCGTTGTAGCGTTGAAAACTCAGGGGTGTTGGTCACTTGTCTGTCTCTGAAGAAATGCCTATCACATTGTTTATTCAACATTAAATTTCATATTTGTCTTTTTATTGTCAATAGAAGCTGGATTATATTATCATTAATAATAGTGCCTTATCGGATGGATTTGTAAATATTTTCTTTTCCATGGATAGTCTTTTTTTTTTCTAAGAGAGAGAGGAGAGAGTAAGAGAAAGAGAAAATCAACTTCATTTATTATTTTTTCATCTGGTTTTTGTTTCTCCAACACTTAGTTGTGTATGTGGTGCTGGGGTTTGAACCCAGGTCCTTTTCGCATGCCAGGCAAGCACTCTAACCACTGAGCCACTGCTCCAGCCCTCTGGATCATTTTTTCACACTCTTGACGATTTGCTTTGAAACACAAATGTTCTTAATTTCGATGTTATTCAATTTATCTTCTTTCTTTCCTTCCCTCCTTATTTTTAGTCCTGGGAATTGAATCCAGGGCTTCACACACGCTGGGCAAGGGCTCTACCACTGAGCTACACCCCCAGCCCTCCCTCTCTCTTTCTCTCTCTCTCTCTCTCTCTCTCTCTCTCTTTTAGCTGTATTTTGAGACAGGGTCTCACTAGTTGTGAGGCTGGCTTCCACCTTGGGATCCTCCTGCCTCCGCCTGCCTAGTAGCTGGGAAGACAGGTGTGCACCCCCTCACCTGGCTTCTTATTCTTGAATTCCTTCGCTTTTGGTGGCATAGCTAAGAAACTACTGCATAACCAAGTTCCCAACACTAGTTGGTTCTTGTGTTTTCTTCTAGAAGGCTCAAGGTTTTCGTTGTCTTGCGTTTAGCTCTACGATCTGTTTTGAGTTAATTTTGTGCATGGTGTGAGGTAGGGTTCAGCCCTTTCTGTCTGTGGAGGTCTGGTTGTCCCAGCACCGTTTGTTGAAAACACTGTTGTTTCCCATTGAATTGCCTTTTTTCTAGTCCTTTTCCTACTAAAAGCATAACTTGGTTCTCCCCTCCCGCACCCTTCCGTCTGTCTCACACACACCTGCTGCCCAGGGACAGTCTCTGCGCCAGCCTCATCCCTGGCTTCCGGATTCCGTTCTCTGCTCCCTCAGGTCTCCGTGTGTCTCTTCATTCATCTTCCTGGATGCGAGTGTTCTGTTCCTTCAGGAAGCACGAAGGGGGAGCTGCAGAGGACCACAGCTCCCACTCCGGTGGCATCGTTCCACGCCTGAGCTCCCAGACCCCAGAAGCTTTTCCAGGCACAGCCCTCCCGCAGCCCCTCGTGCCTTGGTGTCTCTGATTGGAGCTTCAGTGTCCCTGGGTGATGGTGGTACTTTTAAGTCCATCCCCCACCTAGTGAGAAGGAAAGGGGCTGGTGGCTCGGTTCCCACCACTGGCTGGGTCAGGGCTGCGCTGCGCGTTTGTGACAGTGTTCAATGCTCAGGTTGGTGGACTTTTCAACTAAGAGCCAAATTAGCAGGAAGCCAGAGTCAGAGGTTACTGTGGCTGCTGTCCCGGGCAGGACGCTGGGTGAGGGTCGTTGGCACTGGTGCCTTTTTGGTGGCCAATGACCCGTCTTCCACCTGGCGAGCAGCACTCAGAGCAGAGGCACAGGGCAATCTCAGGGGTCTCCTTCCTCTCATACAGGGACATCGCTGTCGGGGCTGTGATTTCTGCTCGTTAGAATTTAGTTCCAAATAACGGAGGCAGAGGCTACTGAGAAACGTCCGCTCTTGGACGCCCTGTGCTGACCGCCAGCCTTCAGCGATGACATGCATGAGGCTTCTGATGCCATCGCACCTACAGCACCTGCGTTCTGTGCATCCTGAAACTGGGCACCACCTGGGTACCTGTGGGCCCTGCGATCCGGAAAGCTGGGTTTCGACCTTGGTCCACCCTTAGGTGTGCTCTCAGCTGGGCTTTTGTTGCCCATGTTGCTCTGGACATGCTTTTCCTGGGTGCCCCAGTGTGACAGGCGTCTTCTCCCAGGTGGAGGTTCTTTCTTAGAGTTTCCGTTCTCCTGTCCTGCAGTCTGGTCTCTGTGTCCACTCCCAGCCCTAGGGGCTTCTGGGTGAACTGCACTGGAGGACCAGCCCCCTGGGAAGCCCTCAGTGGGATGTGGATTCAAGGGGGAGTGGACATTAACCGCCCCACCGCCCCAGGTGCATCAGAGCCTTGGGCAGCCGAGACCCCCTTCCACGTGGCCTGCTGTCCGGAGCTGAGCTCCTTCTGCAGCATGGCCTTCGCCCAGCCTGGCTGCACCTTCAGTTCATCGTTCCAGCCCCAGATCTTTGACACCCATCCTTACAGGTTTTCCATTTCACATTGGAGAAGGCAGCAGTACTCTGAGTTTGTTTTTTGTCAAAGTCCCGAGATCTACCACGTCCCAGCGTGCGTTGCATAACTTACCCTTACCCGAATTACATTTTGCTCCTTGTGTTTTCAAAAATAATCCCTGCCCTCTTCTTAGGTTTCCGGGCTGGCTTGGCTTCCGCCCCATCTCTTCTCCAGATCTAAGAAGCCTCCTCCCGCTCTTCTGCCACCCATCCTGGGTGGGATCTGAAGCTTCTCCCGCCCGCAAGCTCTGTTCCTCTTTCAGGCATTTCTCTAGCTGCTAGCACTTCTGAGGACGAGGAGTCAAGGGCGGCTGGTGAGGGAGGGAATGCTGTCTCTGACGACCTAACAGGCCGGGCAGGGGTCCCCATCCGCTGGGCTCCTGGGCTCAGGCAGCCACGGGCCCCTTTACCTCCTTTCCCCCCATGTACAGGACTTGGCAGCTAGAGTGGGCACCCATTCTGCAGGTTGTGACTGAGCCCTAGTTACACACCTATCACCAGGAAGGTGTTATTCCATGTCACGGTGGGAAGGTGACATACAGCCAGTAGCTAAGACCCCACCCAAGGAAAGATAGGATTTGTGGTAAAGGGAGGGGTTTAGAAGTCACTGAAGGAGACTCATGGACAAAGGGAGATGTGTGGCCCTCTGCAGGGCAGGAAGCTGGGTGGAGAGGGGCCCTTGTGGAGGGCGAGAATGTCACTGCTGTTCCCCCTGAAGGACCTTCTGTGTGACTTGGCCTCCAAGAGCCCATGAGGAGAGGGATGACCAGAAGGGTCCTAGAAAGTAGAAGGTGGGGTCCGGGTGCAGGCTGGGGCCACGCTGCCCCCAGAGCAGGAGGTGAGGCATTCCCCTTCTGACCAGCAGGAGCCCTGAAGGACTTTACAGAGACAACTGGCATCAGAGGGTCATTGGAGGAGGAGCCCTGCAACCCAAACATGGAGGCAGCAAGGGGTAGGAGGCCATTGGAAGCTGGCCTTCGTATGGCATGGGGAAGGGGTGAAGATATGGTGGGAACCAAGGGGAACGGTGAGAGTGAAAGTCCTGTCCACAAAAGACCCTGCGGGCCAGATAGCTGGCTTCCGGGAATAATGGCTCCTCCCAGGAACAGTGTTTGACTGTGGACTGGACGGCCAGCTGCCGTGTGGCCCTCCACCTGAGCCATTCCTGGGGGAAGTGTCCCTGCCTGGCTGAATGGTGCTGGCAGGACGTTGAAGCTGGGAGGGTCTCAGCCTCCAGGAGGGCACAGGAGGACAGGAGGCCGGCTGAGGGGTTCTGCTGGCAGTGTGCGGAATCAGATGGTGCAGGAAGTTGATGCACACTCCCTCCCTTCACTTCCTCGGAGTGTGAAGTGTTTGGGCCTCGCAGGAAGGAGGGCACGCCAGGCAGGAGTTCAGCTCACATTATTCTTAGATTCCAGGAGGGGCGGAGGAGGGAGCAGGACTATTTTTAGAGGGCGCCTACTAGGTTTGTAATTAACAGCGTGCCCTCTGCCACATACTCCTTACTTACTCACACTGTATTGTAATTAGTGTTTTAATCATCTTCACACAAGATAGTCAGGTCTGCGAGGGCCCCGAGCATGCCTGGCTGGTTCCTGGCCCGTCCTCTGTGCGGGGCTCAGGAGCAGGCGGGGACAATCCTCTGTCTTGGAGCGCTGGTGGAAAGGGCTGAGGAGGAGGAAGTGGACCGTTGAGAAGTGCGGGAGCTGGCAGAAACAGCTTGACTGAGTCGTGGCGGGACAGAGGCCTGAGATGTCCGGGGAAGACAAGTAACAGGGCCTGGGGATGATGCTGGGGAGCATCTGGGTGAGAATTAGGAACAGGGATCCCTTATCTTGGTGGATGAATTTTAAAGAAAGCAGCACACTCTCCCCAAGTTGCAGCCTCACATAAGGGACATGTGGTTTAACAACTATATCATGGCTATCTTGAGCAGTACACACACTACACAACTGTGCATGCCATCCCTTTGAGATTTAAGACTGGATGTAGACTCTGGGTTAGGGGCAGTTTAAGATGGGGAGCCTTTCTCTGTTACTTGACTCTAACCATTCTGTTTATTTACACCATTCTCCTGGTAGCATGTTGCTGCCCTTTCTACCAGGTACCGGTTAGCACTGGAGGTCAGAACTTTTATAAGCACATTGTCCACAGCTCCCTGAGCTGGTTTGGCCCCTGACATTTACCATCACCAAGGAACTTTCCAAAATGTAGATTCTTCTACCCTAGACTCAGACTATGTGCTGCTCAGAGCCCAAGAGTTTGTGTTTTGTTTTTTTTTTTTTTTTTTTGGTAAGCTTCTCATCTGGAAAAACACAGACTTAGCCCAGTTATGGGGTGACCTGCCTATCCAGTGGCACCGCTCTGGTGATCTTCAGTGAAGGCCCCCTATGTATCTCCATACCATCTCTAGTTCTCTCCTGGCTCTCCCTCCTCTGATGGTGTCCAAGGCCAGGGACCTTGCTGTAGCATTTCACTTGCAAAGCTTGCTTTCTGGATCCATCGATGCTTTTATTCTGTCTCAATATTAACAGTATCATCAATATTGACTGAAGCGTAACTTACCAGAGTAAAAAGCACGAAACACAAGTGTGCAGCCTGAGGGCTTTTGACAGATGCTGTCCCCGTATCACCACTGCCCAGATCCAAATAGAGACGGTTTTTCATCCCCCACAGGCAACCAGAGGGTTTGGAAGTGCGTCAGAGGCTGCTGTGGGCAGAGGGACCTGTTTGGGGATGAGCTTGCTCTGCTTCTTCCCTTTGCATCTCTATTTTCTCTGCAGTTTTTCTTGGAAGGGTGGAGCTGCCTGTGGGGTGGGCGTGGGGAGCAGCAGGAATGTCAGAACCTTTATAAGGTCAGGGGGACCAGATTTCTCAAACTCAATATCATCATGTGCTGGGGCCACCAAGTGGCAGGACACACACATGGAGCATCTTACAGTTTTAGTGGTGTTTGGAGATGGTGTGAGGAAACCGCCTTGATGTTAAAATACAGGCCTGCACAGGAAGCAGAGCACAGAGACAAAAAAACTGCACATTAAGGAATGCACCAGCTTAGCCTAGCCTGTGCCAGTCCTGGG
Organism: Aplodontia rufa; assembly: GCA_004027875.1. Taxonomy (NCBI): domain Eukaryota; kingdom Metazoa; phylum Chordata; class Mammalia; order Rodentia; family Aplodontiidae; genus Aplodontia; species Aplodontia rufa. Next base: position 11,441 of record PVKS010009733.1, read on the forward strand.
GAGACTTCAAGAAGGGCCAGTGTCCATGGAAGAAATTGTGCTGAGTGAAGTTAGCCAAACCCAGAGACTCAAGGGTCGAATGTTTTCCCTCATTTTTGGAGGCTGGAACAAAACCCAGGCTTGGGTGAAAGGTTGTCAAACTCATGCATTAGACCCAGCAAAGACGGAGCAACACTTAATGTAGGGGAACCATAGATGTGTGGGGGAGAGAAGAGGGAGGGAGGATAGGGAGGGAGGTAGGGAGACCATCAGCAATGCACATACTGTACCCCCCGAGAAGCCAAATAGTCCTTATCCAATCATTTAATTCTGGAAAATTCACAATCTAAACATTTATATCACTTGTAGGGGCGAAATATAGAAGAATCAAGAGACTGGGGTGTGGGCAATGTAGGGTAATTCTAGTTTAAGAACAAATGCATATCATATTGTTACTTTATATGCATTTATGATTATACAATAACTCAACTTCTTCATACAAAAAATTTTTAAAAAGTCAAAAGAAAAATTTACCCAGATTATGACGACAAAAAATAAAATAAAAATAACCTGCTATTTTAAGGCCTCTTTCTTCACATAGAACACACCTACTATGTGATAACCCCTGGGATTTTAAACACATAAAGAAAAAAGTTTTAAAGTTCCACTTAAAAAAGGGGGGAGGGGCCAGTGTGGCTTTGGTGGGGTCACCCATGACTTTCTATGTGGCAAGGGTGGGGCCTGGGAATGGCCTGGGCACCAAACCTTCCCACTGCTGGGGGTGACCTGCTGGGAAGCGGGCTCTGCCGGTGGCCCTGCTCCAAGGCTGTCTCCCAAGAGAGACGAGAGAGAGAGAGAGAGAGAGAGAGAGAGAGAGAGACTTGAGGCAGTGGACAGGAATCAGTGGAACTCACATTCCTTTCCCAGCGGAGGCAGCATCATTGTAGAGATGAGATCCTCCGCCCAGAGAGGTTCTCTGGGACTCTGAAAGAGGCAAGGTGCTGGCCCCACCTCCCAGGGTGGAACTGGCCAGCTGCCCAGGCTGCTGAGCTCTCCTACTCACCGACGCCCCGTCCTGGCTCACGCAAGTCTTAATGCTTTTCCCCTGCCTCAATGTCATGACTATAGCTGAGTCAGAAAAACAAAACAAAAGAGAAAACCGAGCTGCAGATGTTTCCCTTCGCGTGAACGCCCGCTTCTGATGTTGCGGTGCCTCCTGCAAGGGCTGGGTCTCCAGAGGGTGCCTGTCCTGGGGGTGTGGCTTCCACTGGGGAATTTTCCTGCAGACACTTTTGGAGGGGAATTGTCCAGAGGCGTTTGGGTCATCACAGGTTACGCATAGGTTCAAACACTGGAAAAAAAGCTACTTGTGCCAGCTGGCCCAGAGAAGATAGATTGCATATGTTTTCAGCCCTAATTAGCAGATTGACCCGGGTCCCCTGCCCTGGGAATCTGCATTCCTGTCCACCCTTCCAAATTTTTTTTTAAAAATACTGGGTGATTTTTTTTTAAAGAGAGAAGGACAGTGAGAGAGACAGAGAAAGAGAGAAATAACTTTATTTAGTTTTTCAGATGGCCTTCGTTGTTCCAACACTTAGTTGTGTACATGGTGCTGGGGTTTGAACCCAGGTCCTCACACTTGCCAGGCAAGCACCGAAATCACTGAGCCACCACTCCAGCTCCAACACCCTTCCAAATTTGGTCAGGGTAAAATTGTATCAAGTTTTCCTTTTTGCATTTCTTTGATGACTGGTGAATGTGAAGATTTTTTCTGGAATTTCCAGGCTGCATCTATTTCTTTATTTGTAAATTTAGTTTTTATGGTCTTTGTCCATAGTTCTATTGATACATGTACATCTTTATTTTTTTTAGTTAGTCTAAGTTTATAGTTTAAGTCCTTGGTCTTCAACTTTATAAAAAATATTGCTCTCCTGCAAGACTCTGAGGCTTGGAGCAAAAGGACCTCCAGAGAGGTCCCCCGGGCTCTATGACCTGGGAGGGACAGGAAAGGTGCCCCTCCCCCAGCAGACACAGTTCTGTGCCTAAGTGTGGGCACAGTGAGTGGTGCACAGCGGACTTTTTGATTGTCCTGCGAGGCTCAGCTGGGCACCCTGGTGCAGAGCACATACTCAGACACACACACACACACTCACCTGCGTGGTTGGCTTCTGGACACGCTAACAGATTCCCCAAACAGTCGACTTATAAAGAGAAAAGTTTTCTTTTGGCTTACAGTTTGGGAGGTTTCTGTGGTTGGTTGGCTCCGCTGCTTTGGGACCTCTGGTGAGGCAGGACATTGTGGCAGGATCACGTGGGAAACAACCAGGATACAAAGAGAGAAGAAAGAGATGGGGGTCCCGGATCCTGTTCCCAGGCACACTCCCTAGGACCCGAAACCTCCCACTAGGCCCAGTCTTTTAAAACTTCCATACACACCCCCTCTACCCCCTGCCTGCCAATAGCACCATAGACTGGGGACCCAGCTGTTAGGGGACAGTCCCAATCCAAATTATAACAGCATCACATGCAGCCACTTGGAGTGTCGTAAAACCTGTACACTTTGTAAAATAACAGCAAAGCCAAAACCACCAATGGTGGGTGCAGAGGTTAATAGAATGAAACCTCCCCCTGCTAGCGGGGGCCCCGTGGCGTTTTGAGTCCGACTTCGGTTGGCAGCCGCAGGGTGCGTCTTGCGTCTGCATCGCAGCAGACACGGCTGGGAGCTGGGAGCCGGCGTCCAGGCCTGGCTGCGGTGGTGAGTAACCGTGCGACTTGGGCCAGCCTGCTGACTCCCTGTTCTTAACAGCAAAGCCAGAGGCTGCAATGAGAGAAACTTCTAGGTGAGCTCTAGATATCTGCAAATCCGAATCCTAGCCATATTTTCTTTCACAAAAAGATGATGATGTATGTAAGACACTTTAACTTCATTGATTTTTCCATTAGCCTCTGGCTTACTAAAAACAAAAAATCCTGTACATATGTGTTTGCCTTCCACTGAATTGCTGCGCGGTTTAGTGCTGGTCTGTTCTAAGTGTGTCTGAAAAGAGGAGACCTCAGCGTCGCCAGCCCTCGCCCCTGAGTTTTGCTGAGGGGTCTGTGAAGCAGATGGTGACAGGGCCTGGATGGCTGTGGCCGTGGGGACTGGCAAAATGAGTGTCTGGCCGTGTCTCTTCCTTCTCTGCTTTCTCCGTGACTATTGAAGGAGCATCTCCCCCGGGAGGCTGCGGAAGTCTTCAAGGACCTCATTGCTTCGCAGGGAGCCTGGAATGACAGGGACTCTCCTAAGTGCCACCACCATGGGCCTCTGCTGGCCTTCCTGGTGGCCTTTGCACTAAGCACCCCTCACTCGTCACCTCCCGCACCCCACTTTCCCCCGCCCCCGGCCCTTGAAGCTGTCAGTCTTCCCGGGGACCTGTCCTCTGTGGCCTGTCAAAGTGGGGACTCAGTGGTCCTAGGCCCAGCCCCTTCTTTGCTTCTTCCCCTAGGCCCCTTTAGCCCTCAGGGGGTCCTTTCTGGCATTGGAGCACTCCCAGCAGCCTGTCTCCTCCTCGTCCAGTTACCAAGCGGCTGCCCCAGGGCACCTGGACCTCAGGTACCTTGGACCACAGGCTCCTAAATCCAGCTCTTGATCCTGGTTCACATCCCCGGTCACCTAAGTCTGCCAGCCCATGACCTGGGACTCACATTCTGCTTCTCCTGTATTCCCCAACCACTACATGCCCAGCACGCTCCACAACTACCTCAGAAACACTGACCTTCCCAGTTTGGCCGCCTCCTCTCTCCCCAGTCCCCCTGCCCTCTTCTCTGCCTGGCCTCCTGTGTGTCCCTCTCCACTGGCCCCTTGCCCCCAGTGACCCCCCCTTGCAACCTTCCTGTATCATCACTTAGATCCAGATTTAAAGCAAGGGGAGCCTGTACCCTGGGAATGGATCTCCCTGGAATCTCCCTCTCTCCACCCTCCCACAGCCCAAGGGCTAGACTGCAAGCTTGCAGAGATGAACTTGATCTGTCCTTGTTTCTGTCCACCTTCAGCCATGAGGGGGCAGAAAGGGAGCTGTCCCTCCCGCCCCCGCACTTCCCCATGTGCACCCCACCCCCTACCATCTCTCATGATGCTCCAGAGGCTTAGGGGGACCCAGGACCTTGGCCGGGTGGTCAAAGCTAGATTTTTTAAATCTGCTCCAATTTTTAAAATGTTGTAGAAAATAAAATCAAGACCCAGGGAAGGAACAACTCCAGAGACACATTGCTGGGGGGTCACAAATGACCACAATCAGGGTGGCTTAAAATAACAGAAATGTAATCTCTGGGTCGTGCAGGCCAGAGGTGCAGAATGGAGACATCGCCGGGGTTGAGCCTGTTGCTGGGGCCTCTCCTGGCCACTGCTGGCTGCTGCGTGGCTTGCACGTGCTTCTCTCCATCCTCACATGGCCCTCTTGCTGTGTGTGTGTCTGAGTCCAGATGTCCCCCTTCTTCCGAGGACACTAGTCACTGGATTAGGGACCAATTTGCTTGCACTGTCAAAGACTCTACTTCCAAATGAGGTCACATTCACAGGGACCAGGGCTCCAGCATATCCTATTGGGGAACACCCAGCATGGCCGACGTCACTGTCTTTCTGGTGCTAGGGAGGGCCTGTGACGGGTGGTTCACACTGAATCAGCCTCCGGTTGGGTTCAGCCCATATCATAGGTTGGGAACTCTCAGCCCTGCCCTTGTCAGTCCTGGACCTGTGACCAGTAGTGAGCTCGTCCTGGGATCCTTCTCTGTTAGTGTGAGAAGAAAAGGACCAAATCACACATGGGCCTTCTTTCTTTTTGTTTATTTTCAAGAGAGAGGGAGAGAATGAGAGAGAGAGCAAGGGAGAAAGGGAGAGAGAATCATCTGGCCTCTGTTTCTCCAACATTTTGTTGTGTGTGTGGTGCTGGGGTTGGAACCTGGGTCCTTGTGCGAGCCAGGCAAGCGCGCCAACCTCTGAGCCACTGCTCCAGCCCTAACACGAGCCTTCTTCAAAACGCAGCTTTGCTCTCAGCCTAGACGAGGGAGGACAGCCGCACAGAGGCGTCGTTTCCATTCTTTAACTTTTTGTAATTGTTCCTCTTTGGAAAATAAAGCCGCACACACTCTGGTGTTGGCTGCTTTCTGCTCTGAGTGGGCTACACTGGCAGCGGCTCCTGTTTTCCCTCCAGGCCAGGGCTTTGTGCTGCTGTTCTTCCGATGGCTCTGAGCTCACTGTTGCTCTGGTGCTCCTGACCCGCGTCTGGCCTCTGCCGGGAGCTTCTGTGTCAGCGTTTCTAGTGGGCCCGAGGGCGCAGCTCCACAGGCCCTGCTGCAAGGGTTTGGGACTCTGGGCCTGCAGGTGGGGAGCAGCCTGGGTCTGGGGCTCCATATTTAGTCTGGAATCTACCCACAGCTGCGGCTCTGAGGCCACCATGGATGCCAGAAAGGGCGGAGCACTGGCCTAGGGCCCAGGCAGCCAGGGCTGCTGTGGTACTGCCAGGGCCGCAGGCCACCTGGAGTCCCTGCCCCTTTCCTGCCCTGGGGGTAATGAGGGAAGTGAGCAGATGGCTCAGAATAAGAAGGATTGCAGCTGAAAAGGGCCTCAGAGGTGAAATCTCTGCAGAGATAGAGACCAGGGTGGCCCAGAGCAAGGACGTGCCCAAGGTCACAGTTGATGGCAGAGCCATTAGATTTGAATCAGGACACCACATCTTGGCTTTGTCTTGGAACTATGGTGCCAGGAGGCCAGGCCATCATGAGAGTGGGCTCCCTAGAGACCCAGAAGAGAACGACCAGCATCCCTGGCAGTACCCAACGTGGGGAAAGACAGACCTCCTTCCAGATACCTTCCTGCCTCCTTCCCTGTACCACCTATGGCTCCCCATGGCTTCTGCCACCCATTCCCCTCCACCCTCCATGTGGAAACCTGCTGTGTTAGTCATTACACCATAGTGTGAATATCAGTCCTCTCCCCGGGGAACATGGGCAGTCACCCCAGGAGAGTTGGGGTCAGACACACATGTTACAAGGTGCCTCTGGGCAGAAACAGGCAGAACTCAGAAACAGATCAAGTCCCTGGGAACTTCTTTCTCCTTCAGCCCACAGAACATCTCAGCTGCCATCCGGTTCCCATTCTCTCCCTCATCCACCAACTGGCTGACCCTTTCCATCTTCTGCAGTCCAGATGGACCTGCTCAGGAGCCAGTCCGATGGCCTTCCAATTACCTTTGCCCTAGGAGGGCAGAGTCCTCCTGCCATGCCACCTCATGGGCTCCAGGCCACTTTGGGTGCAATGCCCCTGGCTTTAGGCAGAGGCTGCCCACAAACACTGAACAGCCTGGCACAGATCTGGGCAGGACTGGGCACTTCCCACTGGAGGAAGAGGTTGGCCTATGTCCACCATGGGCATGTGCCTGCTGCGTGTCCTTGGTGTCGGAATCTCTCCAGCCTCAGCTTGCTCCTCGGTGAGATGGGGCCCATCCTTCTGAAGAGTGGCAGGAGGGAGGCGGGTGGGCCCCGGTGGTTACCTTCTAATGTGCTTTGCCTCCCTCACTCCTTGCTGAGTACCTGGGAGGTGGCAGGGCCAGTGTAAAGCCGACCTTACAGATGTGGAAACTGAGGGCCTCCAGCCCTGAGGATCGCTGCACCACATGCTCGCCGTTGACACTGCAGCACCATCTGGGGGTTTCTGGAGCTGCTCACCCTGTCCTAATTAGCCTGGATACTATCATGCCCTGGGGCCCGCGAGGCTCCATGTTCCCCAGGAAGTCGCTGTCCAGGTCCTGCCTACAGGTGGGGCTGGGAGCAGATGCAGTAGTGGTGGCTGTACTGCAGAGGAGCACCTGCGACAGGTCAAGTGCAGGGAGCTGATTAATGACGGGCGCGAGCCTGTCACAGAGCTGGGTCGCTGTCATCCCTGTGACACGCAACGCTTGTCACTGTTAACAGTTGGAGGCTGGGTGCCAGCAGAGGGCTCCAGGAGAAGTGGACCGCAGGACTTGGCAGAGCTGGGGACAGCAATTAGCATGCCTGGTGGAGTCTGGGAGCTCTGCAGAAGCCAGGTCTGTGGCGCACAGGGCTTGGCTCCCAGGGCCTCAGGGACGGGAGAAAAGGAGTCACTGCTGAACCCCCGGGGCTTCCTCTTGCTCTGGAGAGCATGGTGACAAACAAGGGACCTGGAAATGGGTGGACCCACTGCCAGGCTGGCCAAGCCCCCTGCACCGCAGTCCCTGTCCTGCCTCAGCTGAACTGACAGTTCTTAAACCAGCCCTCAGGTTCCCTGCTACCCCTCCCACCTAGCTGCCTCCACGGCTGCAACGAGCAGTAGGGCATGCCAGGTGGGGTGTGGCACCGCTCAGGGCTCGGGAAGGGTCCCTTGGGTCAGTGTACATCGGTGCCTGTGCACAGGAATCATGGGGCAGTAGGCAGGGACTCGCCATTGCCCTGGGGGCTTCCTGGGAAGACTTTGCAGAAAGGGGTGCATTTGTACCGCATTTGTCTGAAAGAACTTGGCTGAATCAGAGCAAAACCATCTTTATGGGTATCAATGATATGTGTTTAGAGTTTAGAACCGATTCCATCTTCTTCAACCCTAGGAGATTAAAGGTTCGTACACTGAGGTGTGGAAATGAGGCCTAAAGACAAGGCGGAGGGCGCAGAGGAGGGCGCTGCGGTGAGAGCGCGCCTTCGCATCCAGGGGCTGGGGTCAGCGCGAGGGCCGCCAGCATCACATTCTGATTCCTTTTCTGAATCTCTGGCACAAAAATATACATCAGGGGCTGGAGCAGTGGCTCAGCAGTTACAGTGCTTGCCTGTCGTGCGCAGGGATGCGGATTCTAACCCCAGCACCACGTACACAATGAAGTGTCAGAGCAACGAAAGCTGCATAAAAAACTAAATAAAATTGATTCTCTCTCTCTCTCTTTCTCTCTCTCTAAAATAAATAAATAAATAAATAGTATATGCCAAATGATAGATGCTCCTGGAAATTTACTGAGGGGACTGCTTTTTATCAACCAGAACGAAGAGATGGACATGACCTGTCCTATGCCACGGGTTCTGCCCTCCCGATGTGCACTGGGCAGTACATTTGGGGTCATGGGGAACCGTGGCCCGTCCGGCCTGCCCTCTCTGTGTGGACCTGGGGAGAAGTGCTGCCCAGCCCAGCAGAGGCACCAGCCCCTCGCTCCCCAGGTTGGTGCTTGGACAAATTTCCGCTGTGGCTGTTTTGAAATTCTTTTTTTTTTTTTTTCAGGGATGAGGACCAAACTTGGGGCCTTGGGTGTGCTAGGCAAGCGCTCTGCCACTGAGCTAAATCCCCAACCCCTGTTTTGAAATTCTTATTTGAAACCAGAGGTCTCTCATTTTCTCTTTGCACCAGGGCCCCTGAATTATGTAGCTAGCCTGCTTACTCAAGGGCCCACAGTGGGACAGGAGCCCTGTGCTCCTGACTGCTATACCTGGGGATTTGGAGCTGGCCCAGGTGCTGTGTGTGAGCTGCGGAGGCCACAGCCAGCATGGTTTTTGGGACCAGCAGCACATCCCTGGCTCTGCTCTTCTCTCCTCACCTAGGAAGGCCTAGGGCACTCCCTGCCCTTGACTAAGGGGCCAGAAATGCTCCAGCCCACGTGTACCCCGCACTCCATCCTGACCCTGCCTCCGTCGTTGGAGCTCCTGTGGGAGTTTTATTTTTATTATTTATTTATTTGGCTGCACTGGGAATTGAACTCTAGGCCTGTGCATGCCAGCCAAGTGCTCTACCGCTGAACCCCAGCACAGGCTTATTTTTGATGCACTTGGGAGATGGGAACTGTCCCTTTCCAGGAATGAGTACTGGTCCCTCCAGGGGCTCTTCCCCCTCTGGAGGGTCAGTCGAGTACAGCAGGTGCAGACACCAGCAAGCCCAGGAAGCAGGCCCACCTGAGATTGGAAGTAGGAATTCCAGATGAAAAGTGCTACAGGACTCTCAGGAAGGGACAGTGGTGGTTAGTGCCACCACTAACATTAGCACCAAAAACTGGCCTCCAAAGTGGGGGCACAGGATGCCACCTAAAGAAAGTATTGAAATGCCTATATATATTTTTTTAAATCTTTAATTTCTATCTTGATGTATGTTTTTGGAATGTAGAAAATATATTGCCAGGATGTAGCACCTACGTGTGGATGTTGAATATATGGTGAGTGAGTGTGTTTGTGTGTTAGGCACAAATGATGTATTTGTTTGCTCGAGCTGCTGTAACAAAGAGCCCCAACTCGGATGGCTTAAGCAACAGAAATGTGCTGTCTCACAGTAACGGAGGCTGAAAGATCAAGGTGTGGGTACCGCGGGTAAATTTGTCCTGGACTCTGCCCTGGCCTCTGATGGTCTCTGGCAATCTCTGGTGTTTGCTGTCTTTGGACATGTCACCGGCTCTGCCTTTGTTGTCACATGCCATTCTCCCTGTGTTTGCAGCTGCCCAGGGGTCTCCTGGGTCACGTTGGTTAGGGGCCACCTTAGTCTCATCTTAGTTAATTATATCTGCAATGATCCTATTTCCAAATAAGGTCACATAGTGGCGTCCGAGGGGTTAGGACTTTGTATTAGTCAGGGTCCTCTAGAGGAACAGGACCAACAGAATGTGTGAACAATTGTAAGAGGATAATTGGTAGGCCAGCTTACATGAGCAGAGCCTGGGCAGGCCCACAACGGCTGTCTCCAGTCACGGCTCGTTCCAAGAAGCTGGAAACCTCGGAGGTTTCCCCGGGCCTCAGAGAGGCCAACGATGCAGCCCGGCCCCGGGCTGAAGGACTGGAAGCTCCCTGGAGCGGCTCGTGTGGGTCCTTACTCTAGAGCTGAAGCAGCCGGAGTCTGCAGCCCCCAGGCCACACCTGCTCAAGGAGAAGGGAGCTCATGGGCCTGGAAGAACCGCTCCTCTGCTTTCGGTTCCATGGGCCCCCAGCCTGTTGGATGGTGCCATAATGTTCAGGGCATGTGTCTCCCTCAGGTTGCTGCCACTCATGCCCGTCATCCCTGGAAACACCTTCACAGGCACACCCAGGAGTGACAGCCACGATTAACCATCCTAGGCATCACCATGAGAATTTTGAGGGACACAAATCAGCCTGTGCAGTCAGCACAAGCAATCAAACAAGCTGGAGAACCTCTGGCTCAGCTAAGCTTGGCACTGTCTGTGCTGCTAACCTTGACTGCACCTGCCATGTTAGAATGGCTGCCTGGAGTCCCTGACAGGAGCCCATGCCCAGGAGCCCACGCCCAGGAGCCCACATCCAGGAGCCCACGTCCAGGAGCCCAAGTTCAGGAGCCCACATCCAGGAGCCCATGTCCAGGAGCCCACATCCAGGGGCCCACGTCCAGGAGCCAGCTTGGAAAATGATAAGAGTTGTGGCCAGGGCCTGCTGGACCCTGACGCCCATGTGCCAGAATGAGGTGGCTGCCCTGTGAGTGGTGCAGGGCCCAGCACCAGCACAGAAGGGCATCTTGGCATCTTGCTTCTTCTATTCCCTATCTCAACACATCACACCACAGAGGTCAAAAAAATCAGCGCTAAGCAGGCAGGAGTAATGGACCCGTGGCCCAGCTGCTGGAGAAATGGGTCAGGGACCTGGGTGTCCTTCACCAAGACCTGGGGTAAGTCAGGCCTCTTAGAGATGGCCCAGGCTGGCTTCTTATTTAACCAACCAGGAACAGAGGCCAAAGAAGGGGAGGGGCTCATTCAGGATTGGGAGCCACGGATGGGTTAGTTATTGACTAGTGTGTTGCAGGTCACCCTGAGGCTGGGTGGCTTAAATCCTCTCAGTGTGGAGTCTGGGCCTGGCCAGCTGGGTCCTGGCTGCACGAGTCTGTGAGGCAGCTTCCCCGTGGCTGAGGGGCTGCAGTCGATTGCGGGGAGTCTGTACGGTGCCCTTACGTGGTTGTCCATGGGATGCAGTTCCTGGCAGGCCGCGGGTCTAAGGCCTCTGCTCCTCTCTGGCCGATGGCCAGAGGTTGCCCACAGCTCCTTGCCACCTTGGCCTGTCCTGCATGGTGCTGCGTCATCGAAGTGTGCAGCCAAGAAGGCAAGAGAGAGTCGGCAAAAAGGAAGTTACAGCCTTTGGTAACCTAATCTCAAAAGTGACATCCTACTACTGCGTCATATGCTATTTGTTAGAAGCAAGTCACTAGGTCCAACCTGCACTCCAAGGAAGAGATTACACAGCAATCATCAGCAGCGTCTCAGAAAGCCGCTTACCACAGTGGGTACAACAGAAAATCCAAGTGCCAGTGGTTTAAACAACATACTCATTATTTCCTTCTCATGGCTGCAAGCAGGCAGCTTAGGACTGGTGTGAAAGTCTCCATACTTTACCATGCTTACTGCTCGGCTTCTATCCTCAACATTGTCTCGTGGTTCCAGTGAGCTTCTGGAGCTCCATTCATCACATCCATGTTTACAAGCAAGGAGAGAAACTGGGAAGGGAAAAATGCACGTGCCAATTGAATCAATCCTTTAAAAGAGTTTCCCACTCCATAACTTCCCTTGTTTTCTCATTGGCCACTCCTCTCTGTGAGAGACCCTGAGAGAGGTAGTTTTTTTTTCTGGACATACTGTCTCCTCCACTGTTAGAAGATTTCTGTTTACAAGGAAAAAGAACAGTGGACATTACAGATTCAACTAGAAGTTTCTGCTTCTCCCAGGAGTTCACAACCTGAAGGTGGCATAGCTGAGTCTCTGCCCTCCTCTACTCTGTGGGGTCTGCTCCAGGTTCCTGTCTCCTGGGGGAGGAGCCATTGGGTGGGAATAAGGGGCATCTGGAGGATGAAGGGCAGTGTGGGCTGTGGCCCTGATGTTAACTCTCTCCCTCATTCACTGATTGTCCTTCAGCTGACGGCCTATTCTGCATGAGACAACAGGAAAAGGAAGAAGAAAAAGACTTAAGGGACTCTAGGAGGAGACAGCATGAGGAGATAAAGGGCCAGTCAACAGATTACTCACCAGAGAGCCAGTGCTGGGAAGGAAGGGCATGCAGGCTGGGACAGGAGGGATGGATAGGAGTTGGCTGGGCACAAACGGGCCAACAAGCAGCCTCTTTGCTGGCCTGCAGATTCCGTCCTTGATCTGAAGGAGGACCTTGCTGGGTTGCTCTTTCTTCTCCAGCCTGAGATCTCAGGCCCTTTCAGTGTGGAGACCCAGCAGTCACTGTGCAGGCCAGACCTCCACCTGCAGCCGGGCGGGTGATGGAACCTCTCTCTTGCTCTGTTCAGCTCCTCTAGCCTGGCCCCTGGCTCCTCCCCTGCAGCCCAGGCCTCCAGGGGTCCTGCACTAATGTAGGCCCTGAACTGGTGGGCAAGTGGCCTGGGCAGGCAGGGAAACCCCAACGGAGAGTGCTGGGTTGCTGGGGGAGTCTCTGGGGGCTTTAGCAGGGGTGAAGATCTTTCCTGCTGGGTGCCCTAAGGAATGCCACAGGCAAGTGCTGCACCGTGGCTGCCTCTAAGACACAGAGAACACTCAAAGCCACCTACTTGGCCTGTGAACTGCTCATTCACGGTTGAGAAGGAGCTTAGCAGTGTGGTGTCATTAGGAGGGAAGGTGCAGAGGGCTCCTCTCAGCTGTGGGATTAAGGTGGCACGTTCCCAGGATGCTCAGAAGTGCCGATGAGAGCCCAGGGCAGCAGGCACTGCGACAGAGGAGCTAGGACAGGCTCATGGCTTGCGCTCTGTGCATCCAATGTTTACAGTCAGAACCTGGGAGCTTACTTCCCTTTGGCGGAATACCTTAAAATAACTTCATCAGCCAGAGGGCCCATACAGGGGCCATGTGGAATGGGGACAGCGCTGTGGCGTGAATAGGTGGACGCTGGAATCCACCTCTGTGGTGAGCAGAGAGAGTCCTGTAGCAGCCCCCATGCAGGAACACAGACGTCGGTATCCACGAGGACAGCGGCAGCTCCTGAGCGTGCCGGCTGGGCAGGTTCTGTAGTTAGTCCCCCGCCTCCAATCCCCAGGCCTGGCGGTGACATCCCAGCTGGACTGTTCCCACCTCCACCCCACATGGGCCAGCCAGATGCAGGTTCAGTGGTGAGTGGGGCACCGGTTGCCGCAGTGTGCTCTGCATGGAGGACAGCCACCAGCCGCCCCTGCAGGAGGGTCCGAGCTGATGTCCTCTGGCTTGGCAGTGGCGAGGGCCTCCCAGCCACAGTGTAGCACCTGCGCGGCCAGCACCACGTCTGGGAGGCAGCATTCTCACCAGGTGAGCCGTGCCCAACCTTTCACACTTTTTCTTACGCCAAAGTTTGTTTTGTTCTTGCTATGGAAACGCCAACAACTGGGGAGGGGAAGAGAAAACCCAGGAAAGGGAAAAGCACAAGAAGGAGCCCTGATGGCGCTGCGGGGAGGGGTTTGAGGGTGTCTGGTGCAGGCACTTGCAATCCTAGTGTACGCAGAGAAATGCGCCTTTTCGTCCATCGCATTCCCAGGTTGTCGCTGTCCTTCATAAGCAATCCCGAGGGCTGGGTCAGCCGCAGGAGAGGGACCGTCACGGATCCCATTCTGTTGATGAGCGTGATATGATTTCAGGGCCCACCCATCCATCCCCTCCATGGCAGCCCTTCCTGTTCGGCGGGCATCTGCACTGCCACATCCACGGGCACCTGGTGGCATGCAAAGGGGTCCCCCTGACATTGGGGCAGCCACCTGCTCCCTGATTTACTGCTGTCACATTTGCTGCTTGGAACCCTTGTCATAGGAGCTAGGACTCATGTAGAAGGAACCAGGTGCTGGAGCTGAGGAGCCCTGGGCTCCAAGAGGCAGGGGACTTTCAAAGGGCCCTGAGCTAGAGTGGAACGGCTGGCAGCCTGTGTTCCTGTCCACTCCCGTTGCACTGAGCTGAGTGTCTGCGACCGTCCCCGGTCCTGACCTGTGGCTCTGGCAGGTCTTCCTGTGTGTCCGTGTCACTTCATAGTGAACCTTCTCTTTGCCACCCTGGGGGTGACCCCAGGACAGAGGCCATGCTTGCTCATCTTGGTATTCCAGGGTCTAGTGCAGTACCGGGCAGACGCTGAGAATGCACAGATGTCTGTTGGGCTTCATGACAAGGACAGAGCCAGAACAAAGGGCACTGGGTGAACTGAAGCGAGTGCTTTGGAGCTCTGACAGCTCCGTGTCCCAAGCTCCGTTCTTGGCTCATCACTGCATGCCAGACTAGAATGTCGGATCTTTGCCTGGGCAGTCCACCCTCTCCCTTGCATGGTGCGGAAGAGATGGACTACCATAGCTATCTCTTGCAGAGTATCTGGTTCTCTCCTTTCCCCGATATTCCTGGCCAGCCCAGAGTGGCCTCCTGCACCATTAGCCCCATGCACCATGCAGCTTGTCTCATATTGTTAACCTTGTATAAGGTGGGTTCCTGGTGAGACTGTGAATCGTTTTTTTTTCTTTTGATACTGGGGATTGGACCCAAGGGTGCTTAACCACTGAACCACATCCCCAGCCCCTTTTCTTTTTTACTTTAAGACAGGGTCTTGCTAGGTTGCTTAGGACTTTGCTAAGTTGCTGAGTCTGGCTTTGAACTTGTGATGCTCCTGCCTCTGACTCCCAAGCCAGTGGAATTACAGGTCTGCACCACTGTGCCCTCCAAGACTGTGAATCTTGCTGAAATGCTAGAGGTGCCTGCCCCGCTCTGTGCCACGCAGTGATTCCGCAGGTGTTGGTCTCCTATGTGTTGGGTGGACATGCATCCAGTTCGGGGCACGGTCCTTTCAGGCATTGGCCCTGCCTGCAGGGGAGTATCTCAGCTTTGAACTGAGACCCGCCCTTACTACTAAGCCTATTCTTTATCCAGCTCTAGGAAAAGAAAAGGGGTTTTGTGGTAACAACAAGGACCTGACCAGGTTAATCTGTGCTCATGTCAAAGGGCCAGCTCTGTAATTCCAGGCTTACAAAAGAAATGCATTATCACCCATCAAGACCCACATCCTGGCAGGGTGCAGGCAGCATGTGTGTGCCCCGAGAGTCAGAGCAGAGTCTGAACCTGTGCATTCTGGAGTTGTACAGCAGATATAACCAGAGCGATCTGTGGGGGACGCTGCTACTCCCCAGGAGCCCTCCCCCTGGGGATAGGTTCCCAGAAAGCACCCGGCCAGCCCCACATGTAACATGGCACTATATGGTGGAGTTGCAGCGGGCTAGCAGCCCGATGGGACAGCAGTGCTGCAAACCATCAGAGCCACAGGCACCTCAGGGCTGGTCCCAAGATGCACCAAGACAAGGCTTCCCAGCACCCATCTTCACGCTTGCTGGACCGGGACCACATGCCCTGCTGGGTGCCTCTCACTGTCTCATGGGTTCTGAAAGGCTGTTTGTGGGTTTTTAGGCAAGAAAATGGAACACCAGCTTAAGATGCTAGTCTGTGCGAGGCAGCCTGAGGGAGTAGAAAGAAAACGTGTTGGCAGGGATCTCAGGGTCCCCGAGCATTAGTCCAGATGCTGCGGTTTGGGATTAGTCACACCAGGGCTCCATGCTGCCTATTGCGTGAGGGGCTGGCCTGCCTGTTTTATGGATCCTAGGAATCATTTTTTTTTTCACAGCCTCATGTCTCTTACATCGGGCTCATCTTCTACCACTGGAGTGCACCCTCATTGAGGCCAGATGGCCAGTGTGACAAGGACATCATTGCCCCAGCCTGTGGCACATGGTCATGCAGTCCGTACTGCCTCGAGCTCCCTGTGTGTGTTGTGGGGTTATCCAGGGTCTGAGTGTGACTGTCATTCAGTGTACCTTCAGAAAGATCTCGCCACGAGTTATTATTGACACCAAAAGCCACCAATGCAAGAAGGGCATGGAGACAGAGGGGCGGCCACCAATCCCTTGGGAGAAAGGCAAATATTCATTGCGATTGCGGTCTTTCTTGCAAAACAATAAGAAATGCCAGGCTGTGCGTGCTAAACCATGCCACCCAAGCTGGGAAAAATTGGCGAGAGCCGCAGGGCCACCCCGGGCCAGTGTGACTGTCCCAAAGGCATCATGGCCCAGCTTAATGGGTAGCACAGTTTTCCTTTTCTCTGTGGCTCATAAACTAATGGTGAGCATTACAGTCGATGGCTTTGCTTTCTGCCGACTCTGCTGGTTCTAATATTGAATAGCTGTGTTTGCATCTTTCTGTCAATTAGAACAAGCTAATGAAAAATCACACTTGGTTCCTTTCCCATTCAGGGCTGCCTTTCCGGGCCCCTGCAGCACCTGGCTCATGACGGTGTCGCTTCCTTCTGCGTCCTGGACACTAACCCTGGGTTTGAGTAGGTGCTTATTTAATGGATGGGTAGGTGGTGGGAGGGAGGGCTGGATGGGTGGGCTGCATCCTGGCATGCGTCCCTATCTTTGTCGAGGCGACAGACTCCCTTCAAGCTCTTGATTCCCCTGGAATCAGTGGGAGCCCCGACCCAGTGCAGCTTTTTCGGCTCCTTGCTGATTTTTTTTTTTTTTTTTTTTTTTTTTTTTTTTGCTGATTTAGTCCACATGGATTTTCACAGCTGTCACTGGCAAGGCCCCCAGGCTACCCAGCCAGAGGTCCCAGTGGCAGGCAGTGATCCTGGAGTGATCCACACAGATACATTAACTGTGTAATTATTTTATTAGGATTTAACTCACATATCATTAAGCTCATGCATTGACAGTGTTCAAGTAAATGGTTTTCAATATAATCACAGATGTGTGCAACCGAATGTCACCACCGTTATCACCTCAAAAATATCCTGGATCCTCTAGACACCACCCCCTCGTCCCTGTCCTTTTCCTGCCCTAGTCCCAAGCAAATGCCAATCGATTTTCTCTCTATTCTGGACATTCCATAGGACAAGGCAGAGGTGAAGCTTGCAGAGGAGGGTGGCCTGCAGGGCCTGCCTTTTCCATACCTCTCCAGAGAGGTCTTTGCAGCTCCAGGGACCTTCTGCCCCAGCCCATCCTTGCCCCTCGTTCCTCTGAACTCTCGCCCAGAGCTCAGCCTGGTGGGAATGTAGGGTGATTCACTGGCTCCTGTCTCACGCAGTGGGGCTCTCTGATTTTGCAAATGCCCAGGGCTGGACTCAGGGCACGTGGGTCATTGTCCTTCCCTGTCCAACAGAGCACACTGCCCCAGGGACCCCTTCTACAAAAGGCAGGCTCAGCCTGCCCTCAGCCACAGGGCTATTAAGAGGTCACTGGCAGCCCTGAGGGGCACGAGGCTCAGGACTGCCACCCAGGAGTGCTGGGATGATGGACCACCTGGAGAGCATCCTCTGTTTCCCTGTGCAGGGCCCAAATCCCCTCCAGAAGTGACCACAGTGGATGGTGGGCAAGGGGTGGAGCATGGGGAATGGGCTCTGGGACCTCACTTCTGTATGGTCAGAGGAGCCATACTTTGGAGGCATTCTGCAGGGGACAGACATGTCTGCCTCAGTTTCCAAATTTCTACAAGAGGAATAAAATGGTGCCTGCAGTATGGGTTTGTCCTGCAGTTTAACTTAATGTAGCACAGGGCCTGGCATATAACAGGGGCTCAGGAAATCTGTTGTTGGGGGAGAGCTGTTATTTCCATTTGAAATCTGAGTGCGGTGATAGAGGGAAATTGGAAACGAGCTAACTGTGGGGGATACCATGTTGGTAGTTTGCTTTCCTGCTTTAGTGGAGGTCAAAGGGTAGCTCTCTTTGAGTAGGAGTAGTAGAGGCAGTCATGAATGTGCTACCTCTGGGCTCCAGGAATCAGGGATCCAGGGTGCTTGCTGTACAGAACTTTGTCCTCCTGGGGCTCATAGAAAATTCAGGGAGTACTACAAGAGCCGTGGGCAGGGACTGAGCTTGGGATCCCTGAGGTTGCCTTGTAGCAGACTTCAGACATTGTGTGGGACACGTAAAGGCTGCCCAGCAAGCTGGACACATGGTGCATGCCTATAATCCCAGCAACTGGGGAGTCTGAGGCAGGAGGATTGCAAGTTTGAGGCTAGCCTCAGCAACTTAACAAGGGCCCAAGCACTTTAGCAAGACCCTGTCTCAGAGTAAAATATAAAGAAAGGCTGGGGATGTGGCTCAGTGGTTCAGTGCCCTTGGGTTCACTCCCTGGTTTAAAAATAAAGAAAGAAAAAGAAAGCAGCCCAGCAGAGGAGGAGAGGGCCTGCCTCCAGCCAAGCTCTCTGTGCCAGCTGTCTCCGTGCCCATCAGCAGCCACCTGCCACCAGCCTGCTAATACCATGGGGACAGCGCATCAGTTACCTGCTGGTCTCTCTGGGAACCCATCATCACACTCAAAGATGAACTGAGTGTCTCTGGTGAGCCCAGCTCTGGCTCTCTGGGAGGGACATCCCACAGCAGGGCTGAGCTGGCATGTGGCAGGGCACTAAGGCAGCAGCGGTACATCCTGCACCGAGCCTGGTTGTGCATGTCCTCTGTGGTTGCCCATTTTTCTTGGTCCAGGGCAGCCCAGTCCCATCAGAGTGACACCATCTTCATACAGAAGCGCTGTAGCTTTTCCAACAGGCTCGCCCGAGTCCTGCTGGCCCAGAAGCCATTCCCTCTCTCTCTCTCTCTCTCTGTGCAATGGCTTTGCATATTCATTTTGTTCTATCACACTGATGTCATGGTGTAACTCCAGGGGACGATCCTTGTTCTTGATTTATTTCCAAGTTCTCAGGGAACCCCTTGGGTTTGTACTCATAGGTCACCCCCACTCTCTGTCTTGCAGGAGCCCTCAAACTCGGATGCCTGCAAGGGCCAGGCAGGAAACATGGTGGGGGGCTACGAGTGTGATGGCTGTGTGCAGCAGGGAGGCATTAGGGAGTGCTGGGGTCTGCAGAGAACTGGAGATTGACTGCCTGGGCTGAAGGGGTCAGCACTCAGCTCTAGGTGATTATCACAGTGGAAGGTGGCCAGAAATGTGGATTTTTACATGAAATCCTTTGATTTATGAATGTTGGTGCAAATGTTCTTTTTTTATAAGAGAGAGGGACAATGAGAGAGAGAGAGAGAATCACTTTTAGTTTTTCATGTGGCTTTTGTTGCTCCGATGCTTCATTGTATACTTGGTGCTGGGGTTTGAACCTGCATCCTTGCACATGCCAGGCAAGTGTCGTAACTGTTGAGCCACCACTCCAGCCCCGGTACAAAGGTTCTTGACATGCTAACCCAGACAAACCAAACAAACTGTGGTTCAGACGTGGCCGCAGGTGGGCGGTGGCGATCTCCACTTTGTGGTGTAGTTGTGTGGGGCCCAGGTGAGCACCCAAGGTGATGGTGCGTGCAGAGGCCAGTGGGCCTCGTGAGCAGCTGTTCTGAGGCGCTTCTGAGAGGTGAGCGTGAGGATAAGCGAGGAGAGGGAGAGCCAGCCGGGCTGCCTTCCCGTATGCCGTACTGGGTGATGGGCTGGGCAGCATCGCCATCGCCCTACCAGGGGCCAGGCTGTGTGAAGCCTGTTCCAGGCCGTTGACACCCCGTCGGGCTTTCAGAAGCAGCTCTGTACTGTCCCTTCTCCAGCTGAGGAGGTGGTGCCAAGAGGGGAGAGCTGGTGGAGGCCTTGGTTACCCCCAGAGGGCACTGGAGAGAGTGTCACTCGAGAAGGAGGGCCTGGGCCACCGTGCTTGGAGGAGCTTTCTATCCTTAACCCAAGGTGCTCTCCGGGGTGCATTGCTGGGTTCAGAGCAGGACATGAGTGGCTTCCCAGAATGCTCTGAGTTAGTTTTCACCCTTTGCCAATAAGCCCGGCAGCTGTTGAAGGCAGTGGTGGGGCCCATCCATCTTGCCCTGTGGCCAGGGAGGAAAGAACGGGTCCCCATCTGTCCATGAGGTTGGTAGAGCACAGGGGAGGACCGCATCGAGGCCCCAGCAGAGCACGGGGAGCTCAGAGTGGGGAGGCTTGAGGGAGGGGTGAGGTCTGTGGAGGACGGCAGTGGCTACTGGAGCCCGAGTGGTCGAGGAGAGCTGAGCCTGGAGATGGGTCCTGAGAGGACGTGGCTTGGAGAGGCAGAGGGGTAGGAGGGGGTGTCGAAGGCAGAGTGATGGCCAGCAGGGATGCATGTGAAGCTGAGCGGGATTGCACAGGACACCGAGTGGCTATGCCAAGCACTTTCCTCACCCTGCCGGTGGCTCGTCCATCAGCAATCTGCTTTACGAGGAGGACGCAGGCCAAGAGTCACACAGCTCGTGCATGGCTGAGCTGGCCCTGGAGTCAGAGTCAGACACCCTGACTGTAGGAGTGGGGACTCGAGGAAGCCCCTGACCCCAGCCAGGGATGCAGCTGGCCAGTGACTGACCTTGCACAGCTCCAGTCTTTCCACCTGTGGCTTCCATGTCCCTTGGCACCTGCAGGGCACAGGACACTTCTTGGTTGGGATCAATTTTCTTGAGAAGGCTCTGGAATGTTGTGGGAAGAGGGTGGAGTCCTGGGTTCTGGAGCCAGGAGGGGCTGGGAGAGCCTGAGTGGGAGAGCGAGGAGGCCCCCCTGGGGGAGGGGTTGCTGGGGTGGTGTCCCAGGGCTGGGGACAAGCCTGCCCTTCTGGGCTCGGGATGGAGGGAGGTATAGAATGGAGCAGGTCCTTAAGGATCATGCAGTCTTGTCTAGACAAGATAAAAACTCATAAAAAATTCAAGAGCAGGTGAGAGTTGAGTAACAGCATGGAGGATGAGGTGTCAAGAGGCAGCCTGTGCTCGGGGCCACGGGGTGGGTGGGTGGTCAGTGCTGGAGCCCAGTGGAGGCCCTGGGCTCACTGGGGACCTGAGGTCTTGTGACTTGGATTTCAGGAGCCCCCTCCAACTTGTTTAGATCAGTTGGATGCATCTGAGCCCAAAGCTCCGCCCTCCAGGACACCACACAGGTGCTGTGACATGTACCTGGTTCTGAGAGTTCAGCATGGAGGTGGGGCCCAAGGCCCACAGCAGGTGATAACTCAATCTGTTGATGTCCTGCCTGGTGTCCATTCTGCCCTCTGCCCTGAGTGGACCATAAGGGGAGTGCTCCCCTCCTCCAGGGAGCTGAGCAGCAGCCGAAAGTCAGGACAGAGCCGGGGCCCATTCCATTAGCCCAGGGCGGGAGACCTGAACCATGGAAGCCAGGCAGTGAGAGTTTCCTGGATCGCACTGCTCAAAGCCTAGTCCCCAGAGCAGCAGCAATAGCCTATTGTTAGAAAGGCAGAGTCTAGAGCCCCCTGCCCTTCACTGGACCCAAATCTGCACTTTAACAAGGGGCCCTGGAATTCGTGTGCACACAGAGGTTGGGGATGCTGGGCCACTTGGCTTCAGCTCTTGCCCCTGCCTCCCAGGGCAAAATACATTTTCATGGCAAGTGTAGCAAAGGTCCCAGGAAACGATCACAATGTGTGCTACACGCTGACGTCTTTTCCACTTCCTTATACATTTTTTAATACTGAGATCTTGACCTAAGAAATTTGAATCTCCAAGACTGGCCATTTGAATAACAAGCCATGCCGTATTTGAGTGACAAAGGGTTAAATTGGTGGTAGCAGTGGTTGAGGAGGCCATCAAATGTTTTGACTCCTGAGACGCTAAATGTTGCCAATTTCCAGTGTCACCTGCCTTCACTGCCGTGTGTTTGAACTTCCTGGGGGTTCAGGAATGGGGACCCCTGTAGCAAGGCTCTACTGCACCTCCCGCTTTGCTTCAGCAAACACAGTGTCGCCAAGCCATCGGGACAGCACCGACTAGGGTGGCTGGACAGCAGGGACTGCGGACTGTGGGGACTTGGTGTTCTCTCTTTCTGTGCAGGGGGCGGGGTGTGGGCTGCACTCGGGGGAGGGCTGGCAGTGAGCAGGTTCCCATGGCATCCCCTGGACAGCTGTGGGCATCCTCTACCCTGGGCAGCCTGGCTTCCCTCCTCCCCCACACTCTGCAGGCAGCATGGCCTCCAGGCCCACTCTGCCCTGGTGGTTGCCTAACAGCTGGCAAAGCAGAGTGCTAATCCTAGTCATGTGCTGGGGTAAAGGTGTTATTACTACCCCTGTGTGAAGGTGGGAAGGGTAAAGGGGACCGAGTTGACCAGGGCTGCAGCCAGGGTTGTGTGTCTCAGGGTCACCAGGAACCAGCTACTGGCAGGAAGTCGGGGGGCACAGGGATCTGTGGCACCAGGCACCATAGGAAGCAGCCATGGGAAGGTGGGTGAAGATTTCCAGGGGTGTGGTGAGTGGAAGCCAGTGGTGGGGTTGCACCGGGTGCCCTGCCCACCCACAGCTCAGATGCCACCTAGATGCAGAGTTGCTGTCCTGCTGAGATGCGGACCGGGTGGGTAAACCTGGGAGACCTAAGACTGCTGAACCCAGGAGCACTGAGCAACCCCGTACAGCAACCCTTGGTCACCTGCGGCTGGCGTGGCATGCAACCAAGGGAGGCTGAGCCCCTGGTAGCTGCCAGGAAAGTGAGATTTTCCTCTGCACCCTCTGTGCGGCCCCAGAAGGAGTTCTGCTGAGGGGCAGAGGGGAAAGAGCCTGAGGACGCGGGTGGGGTTGGGGCTGTCTCTCCACAGGGCTGGAATGATGGGTTCTGGGAAGGGCGGACAGGCAGCCCTGCAGAAAGTCTCATTTGATTTGCAGGTCACTGAACTCATCCCTGGGGACTGGAGGAGGAGCTAATGCCGCTAATGCCTGGCTGTTCTTAAAAGGATTGGCTAAATTTACAACTCCTAATGCCATTTGTCTCTAGGCAGGTGGGAAAGGATGCTGAGAGGCTGGAAGGCCTCAGCTCACTGTCCCCAGGCCCTCTGGCCTGAGGTCTGCCCTACCTTTTCCTCCAGACATGCAGCCCTTGAGGATGCTGTGAGCATCTCAGGCCCAGAGCCAGGCAGGGTGGGAGTATGGAGGGAGAGACATAGCCCTGGGCCTTGTGCTGGCTGCTAAGGAAGCCAGCAGCTCTGGGCGAGTGGCAGCAGCCAGGGGGTGGGCTTGGGCCCGGGCATTGGGGAGAGCTCACCAGTGTGGGAAAGGTGCCTTTGCATCTGTGAACTTAGTAGTTTTAATTTTGGGCTTCGAGCCTGTAGCAGCAGGCATGGGTATCACTGGCTGTGGTAGGGGGCCTGGTGCTGCAGGGCCACCAGGCTGAGATGAGGTCTTTTAACACACAGACATGGTCCCAGCAGGCGTGTGACCATCCTCTTCCCAAGATAACCATGGATGTGGCCAAGCCTCACTGTCCTAGCCTCTCTGGGAATCCCGAGCAAAGGAGCCTGTCCTGCAGCTGGTCCTCTGGCCCCTGGCTGGCTATGCGGCCTCTCCTGCCTGCAGCCTCAGGGCTGCCTGCCCTTTGGTGCCCTTTCCATCAGAGCAGCCTCTTCCTGCACCTGCTGCTGGTCTTTATGTTCTTCCCCATCCGTCACCTAGCAGGGAATGCAGCCAGGGCCAGGACCCAGCAGACAGCTGCAGGGGTGAGTTCCTGGGATCGGCCTCCCTCTGCCCACTCTGCATCCTGGGGGGCCACAGTTAGAGGTTTCTCTGGTCTTCTGCCACCCTTTCTTTCTGTGTTCCTGCTTCCTCTGGCCCCAACCTCCTTTACTTTCATTGACTGTTGAAACAGAAGTCCCTCCTAATTGGCTCTCAGCTCAGTCAGTGGCCTAGCTCTTTGGAATTTCCCATTAGATCTTACTGTGAAGGAGAAACTGAGTCAGGGTTGAGCCCCAGATCTCAGGCAGGGAGGCCTTAAAACCAGCCCTGGAAAGCGTCACTTTCCCTGGCACTCCACCAGCCTGGGAAAATGCCACTCTCCTCCTCCCTCTCCTTGCCTTAAAAATGTGGCAGAACTTGCAGGTATGTGCCCCCAAGCATGGAACAGTGACGCAGGCTGATATTTGCACACCCACGTTCGTAGCAGCTTATTCACCAGAGCAAATGTGGATACAACCCAGATACCTGTTCATGGATGAATGAGTGGAAAGACAGACTGTGGGCAATAAGTACAACACATAGTAACACCACGTCTTCTCAGCCAACGAAAATGCCGGGGGCAGCCAGAGCGGAGATCCTCGCTCAATTCCAGGTTCTCGCTCTCGCCCTCTGCGCCTTCTGCTCCTGTAGCCTGGGGCTTTTCTGCTTTGAATGTTCCTCAACTCCTTTTGAAGGAGGAGCATCCGCTGGCAGGGACCTGTTGTAGAATGTACAAGGGAGGTTTCCAGGGACTGTACTCCCTGGAGACAGTAGGAAGGAGAGGAGGGAGGGCCAAGTGAGGGCTTGGTCACCACCAGGAGTAATGAGGGCTCCATCTACTCAAACCCACTGAAGGACCACGGAGAACGTGCGTTAGCATTGTCTGAGACCAACGATGGTAGTGTTTGTCCAGATCAAGGGCTGCCACATGGGGCGGTAGCTCCTTGCTCTTCCGGGTTGCAGGGACCAGGTGGGGTAGTGCGGGTGTTTCATGTTACAGGAGCTCTGGCACGCATCACTGGGGTGGCTGAGGCCAGGCATGGTCAGCCATACCACAGCCTGCATGAATCTGATTGGGCAGCAGTGGCAGGAGTAGGAGGGGACATAGAAGACATGAGAGGGGTTCAGGACAAGTGCCCATGGCAGGGAGTCCTCTTTCTCATCCTGGACACCAAAATGCTGCAGAGTTGGGATGGTTCGCAACGCTTATCCCTGTCCTCAATGAGCCAGTGTGGATTTGGGGTCATTTCCATGCCTGGGTCCAGAAACGTGGTGTGGCTCCTGAGACTCAGGCATGCCTAAGAGTGTCACCAGTGCAGGCCAGCGGCTGCTCCTGCAGGCAGAGCCTAGCACTCCATCCTCCTGCAAAATGTACCCTTTTATATACCTGTCAGGTGGCCAGGAAGCCCTGGATAATATCTGACGTCTTCGAGGAAAACTTGGCACGACCTTAGGAACTGGCTTTGCCTGCAGGTGGCTACTTTTCAGCCCTCTCTGGATATCAACCCTATCATTCTCAGCCAGGACAGGCAGGGAGTCTATGCTGCAGGTCCCTTTGTAAAGCTGAGCTGGAGCCCTGCTGTGTGTAGTTGGGCAAATTACTTAACCTTGCAGAACCTCCCCTTCCTCTTCAAGTAGAAGACTCATGCCAATTTCCCAGTGCTGTTGTGAGGGTGAAGTTTGCGGGGCATACTGAGTGCTGAGAAGGGTCCCTAGCCTGTGATACAGGTGCAGTAAACATTCACATTTCTATTAGAAGCCACAGCATTCCACCCGCAGCCATGGTGGGGAGGATCCTTTGCCTACCAGTTGGCCTGCCTTGAAACCCGGGAACTGGACCATAGCCAGATGGTCTCTAAGGCACTGCTGTAGCATTCCCTGAGCGTAAGGACTGCCAGGTTTGGAAAGTGGGGGGAAGGGGAAGTGCCCCCGGTGAAGGGCAGCGTGAGCAATAAATAGCACAGAGGCCGGAAGGAGGTTTCTAATGCTGCACAACAAATTTCTATAGCTCTGACTGCTTGAAATACCATCGGCTCATTATCTCCCGGTTCTATAGTCCAAGTCTAGCAGTCCTTCGCCATCTGGGCCCTTCTCCTTCACTGTCACCAGATCCCTTTGACAAGGCCGGGGAGGGCGTGGGTCAGAGCCATAGAGTGTCCACAGTACTTTTGGGCCCTCCCTTAAATCCGCTGCAGTTAGACTTCCAGCCAGTGCTTGACATTTGGAACCGTGTTCCAGACACATGCTTGGGAGCCGTGCTCCGGAGCCCGAGGGTTTGAAATTCAGTGTTGCTTTCAGCACACCAGGCTCTTCTCGTGCTCATCCACAGTGCGGTGCATGCAGCCCTGGGGGGTGTCCGTGCCCTGAGTGTCCCTGATCACAGGGCTCTGGGCTTTCCCAGGGCGGGGCATGGTGGGAAGCCTTTCCCTGTGTTGTGATGAAACCCTGAGCCAGCCATCTCCTCCGGATGTGAGGCCCTCTGTGGAGATCACGGTCTCCTGATAACAAAAGGGATGCAAGATGAGATTTAAGGCTCTTTCCCATGTGGCCATGAGCCTGTGGAGGAAGGGCAGGGGCCCTACTTGGAGGTGAGGATTCTAGCTGACTCGCTCCTCCTTGCTGGGTCAGGTCTGACTGCAGGGGACAAGGGGTGAGAAAGGGCAGTCTGTGTCCCAGCAGGCTTGGGCCCCCACAGAGTGGGGTTGGCCCAACCTGGTGGGCTTTAGCTGGTATCCCAGGCTGAGCCAGAGAGAGGGCCAGGGGACTGTTGTGGGTAGTCCTGTTCCCCCAGAGGGTGGCCCAGGCAGCTCAGTCACATCAGCACAAACAACACCACCGCTTTTACATTCTGTTACTTTCAGTCAATCACATTCCTACAGACCAAATGCCCCGGGAGCAAGGCTGCAAATTCATGAGGCCTACGGGCTTCAACTAGCTTAGAGAAAAGTGATCAGAGAGGAACCAAAGTCTCTTTGGAAGGAGGCATTTTGTTGGAGGGCCCAGGCCCCTCGGAAGGTTTGTGTCTGGTGACCCCTGTATTCCTGGTTTTTGGATCAGGGACATACCAGTCTGTGGTCTACCTTTTCTGCTTTGTGGCGGGTTTCATTACGTCCAAGTCGGGACGCAGGGATTGGGTGCTGGTCTGGGTTCACCTGCTGCTTTTCCAAGGTAGATGAATTCCCCAGGAATTCCGCACGAGTTCTTGTGCTGGCCACTTCTGCAAGCTAACTGCCTTCTCTGGCCTCAGATTCCCTCCGCACACAGTGGGAATTTGAGATACGTTTAAGGCTGAAGAGAAGCCGGAGCGCGACCAGCCTTTCTGGCTGTTGGGAGGAGAGGGTGCTTGCAGCAGCCGCGATTTCCTGGGGATGGGGGGGCATATCCCGCGGCATCTCACCAAGCCTGTCTTCCCTCTCTCCCTCCAGCCCCAGGCCCCTGAGCTGGAGGGATGGAAAACTCCTCAGCAGCCTCGGCCTCCTCCGAGGCTGGGAGCAGCCGCTCCCAGGAGATCGAGGAGCTGGAGCGCTTCATCGACAGCTATGTGCTGGAGTACCAAGTGCAGGGGCTGCTGACGGACAAGACAGAGGGTGACATCGAGAGCCAGAGGACGCAGTCGCACATCTCCCAGGTGAGCACTGGGGTGGGGCACTTGGCAAACTCAATAGGCGTGATATGGGGACCTGGATTCCAGCAGTGTCTGGTCATCTGGCCCTAGACTGCCAAGGTGTGGCTGGTCCCACCTGCAGCAGCACCTGGGATCCTGTAGGAGAGGCTGTGGGATCTAGGCAGGAAGCCTCCTGCCCCCCAACTGTGCACACTCAACCCTTGGACCCACCTCCACTCCTTCCTGGCCATGAGGCCCAGTCAGACTCATGAGTCTTAGGAAACAAATTTATTGACCACCTACTATCTTCTAGGCACTGCCCCGATTCTCTACAGGCTCATATTCTAGAACAGATCTGGAGCTTGAAGCTTATTCAATAAAGCACACTGTCAGGGGCTGCGCCACGTGAACATTTCCTCTGGTTTAAATGCAGACCGCTGTTGGCAGCCTAAGAAACGAGCCTCCAAGGCCACTCTCCCAGGGCTCCAGGTGCTTCGTGTACTCAGATGCACAAGACATTCCAACCAGAACCTTAGGCTGCTCGTGCTCTTCCTGGATCAGTCTGATAACAGCCCTGACCTTGGACAGGAGGTGACCTCAGCTGAAAGATTGTGCGCCAAGACGTGGAAGTCTTGAGTTCTCCTGAATAAAGCATGAATGCGTATCCCATGTCTCTTCGCCTAATAAATCCCCAGTAGATATTTTCTAGAGTTGATTCCAGATTTGCTTCTAGCCCCTTGTGTGACGTTGTGTCCCCAGGTCTCTGAGGCTCAGGTTTGTTTTTTTTTAATCCTGCAAAAGTGGACTGTCCTGCTGCCTCAGGAACGTTGGAAGGTCAAGGAGGAAAGGGCACAGAAGCTGCAGAGAAGCAGGTGCTGTGTGCACAAGGGGGGTGCAGAAGGTGTCTCCCTGTCCAGGGGCGGTGTCCCAGGGCCCACCCTGTACTGGATGTGTCCTCAAGCCTGGAATTCCTGAAGGGCAAGTGACTGGCGAGTCCTGTTCTGGAGAACATGCCACACACAACCACCTGGCTCTCTGGCTGGGTGGGGAGAAAGTGCGACCCTCCCGCTTTTCAGAAGCCAGAACGAACCTGTGGCTTTTCTTGGGCTCAGACCTGGGAGCAGAGGGCAGAAAATAGCCCTGAGGGAGAAACAGAAATAGAGATGATGCTTTCCTTAGTGTCCTTGAAGTTCTGAAATCGCAAGTCCGCAAGCCCATACATCGCTCATTTCGTAGCCCCCGGAGCACAGCAAGCACCCGCCTGTGCCCTGCAGGACTGGGTGTCCTGGAAATGGAAGCGGGGTCACGATGAGGAGCAGGATCGGTTTTTCAATAGAGTGGTCAGAGACCATCTCGCTGAAGGAGAGGAAAGGGTGAGCCTCGCAGATACCTGGGGGAGGAGCCCTTGGGACAGAAGGAACAGCATATGCCAGGGTCAGGACTGGAAGAGGAGGAGTCTCGCCCAGCCAGGGGCAGGTGAGCTGCAGCAGAGGGAGAGGGAGGGCTGGTGTGGGAGGTGCAGGGCTGAGCCCCGGAGTTGCCCAGCAAATGGGAAGTAAGGATCACGAGGAGGAGCCAGCCAGAGTCCAGGAGGCTGGAGAAACCCAGGCCAGAGTGGACGTAGGAAGGGGGGTGGAGCGCCTCTGACGTAAGAGGAGGGCTGCTAGCGACCAAGTGAGCAGTGCAGGCCATGGGTGGCAACTAGAGAGGTCCCAGTGGAGTGGTGGAGGCGCAATCTGGCTGGGGTTTGCTCAGGGGTGAGAAAGATGGGTTGGAGTCGAGGCCTATAATACCACTGTTTGGAGGTGCTCAGCTGGAAAGGGGAGAGAAATGTGGTTTTTGGGAGAGCGAGGTCAAACAGGAGCATCAACAGCATGTTTGTAAGCGCGATGGCACACTCCTGTAATGCCAGTGACTCGGGAGGCTGAGGCAGGAGGATTGCAAGTTTGAGGCTAGCCTCAGCATCTTAGCAAGGCCGTTAGAACTTACTGAGACCTTGTCTCAAAATAAAAAAATGAAAAGGGCTTGGGATGTGGCTCAGAGGTGAAGCACCCCCAGGTTCCATCCCCAGTACAAAAACAAACAAACAAACAAAAAAACAAACCAAAACGCAATTAGCATGTTTGTGAGTTGTTGGGAATGCTCTGGGGGGAGGGATAGGTTGCTGGAGTCACACCTTCTCTGTCCCCCAGCAGCTCACCCTGCAGCCATGCATCTAAAATGACAGGAGCAGCACTGGAGGGTGTTCTTCCGCATGCAGGCAGGACGGTACAGGTGCAGAGTTCCGAAGATGACCTTCACCAGGACTGAGCATTCTTAGGGAGCACAGGAGGGAGGGAGGGTGAGGGACACGAGGGAGTGACAATGGTGACCAGATGCACACCCAGCCAGGCAAGAAGGCAGCAGGCACCGGGGCCAGCAGTGGATGCTGAAGACAGATGGGTCCAGGGACTTGTTGGAATTCTGGTGCCAGAGGCAGTGAGCTGGGAAGCAGCGAGGACGAGGACGAGGACAGGTGGCCCTGAGCGGGGTGAGAGGGTGCAGGAACCAGCAAGGAAGGGGCTGGTGTGAGTGCGGGGGTGGGGGTGTGCAAAGGAGAGGGAGAAACCAACAGGAGTGGGGCTCATGGGGCCGAGGCAGTGCTGGAACCAGCTCATGGATCTCCAAAGCCCCAAGGAAGAACAAAAGCGTGGCGGAGGGGGTGGCTATGACCCAAGCATAATGCAGGGAGTGAGGGGCGGGGGGGACGAGTGTGGTCTACAAATGGGTGTGTGTAAGGAGCGTGGCGGAGTCTTGTCTCAGGATGCATTAATGCATTCCTTGATTTAAACCCCCTTGTACAGTTAGCGATATCCTGACTTGGGATGTGTGGCAGTGGGATGTGTTGGGAAATTTCCAAGGACAGCAGACCTCTTCTGGTTGACGAGGGCAGGAAGGCAGGACCTAAGAGAACCAGCTCTCACAGCTCCCCGGAAGCCTGCAGAGCTGACTTCCCTAGGAGCAGGTTCAGCAGATGGTGCATGGGGCTTAGTGGCATGTGCCGCCTGCCTCCCTCACTGTGTGAACCCTCCAGCAGGGCCTCTATGGAAGGTTCCTGCAGCCAGAGCATGCTCTTGCAGGAGGAGGGTCCAAGAAAGCTATGCAGTGTCACACCCAGGGAACCTTTGGCCCTTGGTAGGGTTTCTTTGCCCTTTCTTTATCTCTCTCTTTCTTTCTTTCTTTTTTTTTTTGTACTGGGAAATTAACCCAGAGCTGCTTTACCACTGAGCTACATCCCTACCCCTTTTTATTTTGACACAGGACCTCACTAAGTTGCTGAGGCTGGCCTCAAACTTGTGATCCTCCTGCCCTGGCATACACCACCAACTTTGGATCCATGGTAGAGTTTCTGAGCCAATGGGGAAGAAGGGGCCCTAACAGTGCCTCTGATCTGCCTATGGGGCTGCTGAGCTCTCAGATAGTGGGGCTGATAGTGAGGTGCCTGAAGCCTGGGACCTGCACTTCTCCATCCTGCTCCCAGGGTCAGTGGGACATGACTCACACACAGATCTGTGAGGCAGCCAAGGCAGGACTCTGGAGGGAATTTTAAACAGACATTAGTTGTGAGGCAGAGTGTGGGGAACAGCACTGCCTGTTCCAGATGCAGGCCTTAAATTTTCTGCATGTTCCTGGAGAAGGCACACGCTGACCAGCCCACATGCTGCAGGAACATTTCAGTTCTCCCAGCAGGCCCCTGCCTCCCTGCTCCCCACATCCACAAACATACCTGGGCCTGGATTCCAGAGGAGAGACAGCTGTGGCCAGCTCCATTCAAGGCCAGGGCTAGACGTGTCTACCTCAGACACTTCTTTAAAAAAATTACCCCTGGACACAGCTTGATGGAAAATAGTTCTGTGAAAGTACTTTGCTTGTTTTTATTTAATCTGATGACTATTTTAAATGGAAGGCCAAAAAAATTTTTTTTAACACTCAAAGAATATGCCTGTCTGCGGTGGTGTTTTGATGTTTCTGGAAGAGGAAAATTGTTAAGAATCTTGGAAATCTTAGGAAATTTTGAGGGAGTGGAGAAGAATTGCTCTTCAGTTGGTGAGGTTGTGTTTTAAGATCTGAGAGATGACAGTGGATACTCAGGAAGAAAATATCTCATGATGCTTGTAAGGTGGTGTCCCCCATCCCCGGCTCAGCTACAACTAGAAAGAAAAGGTGGATGGATGGAAGGATGGATGGATGGATGGACAGGTAGGGAGGTAGGTAGGTATGTAGGTAGATAGATGATAGGCAAGATAGATAAATAGATGATAGAGAGGTAGATAGATAGATAAATAGGTAGATAGATAAAATAGATACATAAATAAGGTAGATCCATGATAGATAAGATGATAGATAGATAGACAAATAAATAGATAAAATAGATACATAGATAAGGTAGATACATGATAGATAAGATGATAGGTAGACAGATAATAGGTAGATAGATAAGATAGATACATGATAGATAGATAGATAGATAGATAGATAGATAGAGTAAATGAGCAATCTACCCTTTGTTTAGATGAGTAGCCAAAAAAAATATGTTTTCAGTTTCCAAACTCTTTTCTATACCATATTTAAAATTGCACCTTTAGAGCTGGGCGTGGTGGTACATGCCGGTAATCCCAATGGCTCAGGAGGCTAAAACATCTGGAGAATCACAAGTTTCAGGCCAGCTTCATCAATTTAGTGAGGCTTTAAGCAACTTAGCAAGACCCAGTCTCTAAATAAAAACAACAAAAGGGCTGGGGATGTGGCTCAGTGGTAAAGAGCCCCTGGGTTTAATCCCCAGTGGCAAAAATTAAAAAAATAAAATAAAATAAACACCTTATTCTGTATTTCAGGAGTACCTGCGCTCTAATGAATTCCAAGTCCCCAAAGTCACATCTTGTCCTCACTCTGAAGGAATTGTAATTCTATTATGCAGGAGGGACACTGAGGTACAGAGATGGAAAATGCCAAAGCACCCTCCTCAGGGGTGGTCCAGATAGCTGCGGAGCCTCACCTACCTCTGCCTCCCTGCACACTGTTGCTGATAGAAAGAGCGAGAGAATTAGGGCTCCAAATCTCACTCATCACTGGCTCTTTTGTTGAAGAGACTGGAATGCTGTAGTGGCATGAGTCTGGCACTTCTAGTGTTAGTAGGTGACCTGGTGAATCACGGAAAGCTTTAGAGCAGTGTTTGCAGTGGCTCAGCAGAATCCCTCAGGGGCTTTGAAAAGCACTGATGCCTGGGCCCCACCCCGAGAGAGAGAGTCAGCTGCATGGGCAGGACCTGGTCACTAACTCCCTTGTGACTCTGATGACTTGCTGGTGTTGACACCTCAGCTGGGGCCCTGCGGCGGGTCTTCTTTCTCCAAGGCCAGCTGCCTCCTTCTCCAGTCTCTGGGAAGGATGGAAATAGGGACATGGTGAAGGTGTGGTTCTCCTGTGTTCTTAAGAGGTCAAATTAAGAGCCACTGAGGGTGAAGGTGGCTTCCGGCAGTCCTTTGCAGCACTGTCAGGCACCTGGAGTCCCAGGATCTTTAAAAGAGGAATGGGAGGGCTGGGAGGGGATGAGAGTGCTCCTGTCGACTCGCTGTCCTTCTAACTGGCTTCCTTCTCTTTCCTTTGTATCTCTCCTTTCATTCTGCTTCCCTGGCCCCTTCTATCCCATCTCTGCATTTCCCCTTGGATCCATTTTCTGCCATCTGCTCCCAGGAGGAAGCGCTCAATGGTGGACCACCCATGAAGGGCTTAACAGAAGAAGTGAGTTATAGGAGGACTGTGGGGTGGCTGAGCATGGGGGATTCATTATATTTTATTTTTGCCTTGTTTAAGAAATTGTTTTATATTTATGTTACAAGTTTGGGATTGTGGTTTTTTTGTTTTTTTGTTTTTGTAGTGGGGATTGAACCCAGAGGCACCTAACCATTGAGCCACATTCCCAGCCCTTTTTGCTCTTTATTTTGAGACAGGGTCTCACTAAGTCACTTAGGGCCTTGCTTAATTGCTGAGGCTGGTCTAGAACTTGCAATCCTTCTGTCTGGGTCTCCCAAGTCTCTAGGATTACAAGTGTGCACCACTGCACCCAGCTAATGTTACACAAGTGTTAGATGCATTCGTCTGCATAGTGTATAAGAATTCAAATATTAATAATAAAATCTCCCTTGGAAGCTGCCTCATTGCACTGTCTTGCCCCTACCCCTCATCGAATTGCTGCGTTACCTTCCTCGATGTTTTCATGCATTTCCTGACACGTGTATGACTTACAGAAATGTTTTATTCCAAGATCATGTATTAGAGCCAGTGGGTTTGCTGTTGGGTAACTCACATTTCTCCCCAAGCCATCTGCCCTAGGGTGCCTGCAGCCTAGTACGTCTGCGTCGTTGTTTCCTGGCTGCAGGGTGGCTCTAGGTGCAGGTGTCTTTAAGCATTCCCTTAATGCTGGGCAGCCGGTCACTTCTAAATTCCCCTCTGGAAATACGCAACACTTCAGTGCGTACCGCTGGAAGGATGGGCCTATGTCTGCACAAATAAGAGGATTTCTTTGGGAAGATGCTGAGAAGGAGAATTAATTTTAATAACTGTTGTCAAATTGCTCTCCAAAAAGCTGCTGTGTTCACACTGCCAGCAGCATGTTGGGACATCTTGTCATTTTAATTCATATCATCATGATCTCTAGTGGGATTGAGCACTTTTAAATCTAACTACTAGTCATTTTTCTAAGTAGGTTAAAATTTATTTTACCTTAGCTGGATGTGGAGGTGCATGGCTGAAATCCCCACGACTAGGCAGGCTAAGGCAGGAGAATCACAAGTTCAAGGCCAGCCTTGGCAACTGAGCAAATTGAATGACTGTCTCAACATAAAGTAAAAAGGGCTAGAGATGTAGCTCAGTGGTAAAGCACCCCTGTGTTCAATTCCCCAGCACCAAAAAAAAAAAAAAAAAAAAAAGTTACTTTTAAAGAAGAGTTCAAACAGACCAATTAGAAAAAGAAAGGAAGTCAGCTGTCGTTTTATGATAAACACTCATTTTTGTGCATTTTTCTTTCTTATACACCTTTTATGAAGTTGTGCTTCCAGCATAGGGGCAAGCCTTACCTTGCTTTTTCCTTAGTATGACCTAGCCGTTCGTGGGTGGTGGTTTTAGTGTACTTGTTTAGATGTGCTCTTGTTCTGCCACATACTAGTGGCTAAATTGTAAAATATAATTAGAGCGAGCATTTTTTTCATTCGGCACTGTTGTAGGCTTGGGGACAAAGTTACAAACACAACCAGCCGGGATCACTGCTCTCCTAGAGCTGATCTGGTGGGGAGAGACAGGAAATGGGATGTTAGAAGGTGAAATATTCCTGCCTAGCAGGAAGTAGGGCAGTGCAGGGGAGGTGTGAAGGAGGGGAGGCTGCCTGGGGAGGAGTATTCCAGGAAGAGGGAAGGATGAAAGGTCTGATGTGGGGTGGGTCCCACCTGGAGGAAGCAGAGAGCTAGAGGAGTGTGGTGGCTGAGCCAGCGTCAGGACCCCACAGGTCTGGCAAGCATAGCAGCCTTTCTCTAAATGAGCCAGGGAGACTGGAGGGTCCTGGCTTTGGACCGCAGAGTATCGCCCCAGTGGTTCCCACGCCTCCTTGGTTACCAAGTCCTGGGTCAGATGACCTTCTGGGCAATTTTTCATTTTGAAAAAATCTCAAGTTACATAAAAATCCCAATAAAGATACAAAGATTTTCTGCATGTCCTTCACCCCTGATTGTTAATATTTTACCACAGTTTTGTGCACATGCATTCTCTCTATATATAGATACACTAAACATATATTTATGGATTTCTCTGAACCATTTGGGAGTAAGTTGTGGACATTTTACCCCTTTATCTCTAAATGCTCCAGAGTGTTTCCTAAGAATAAGGATAGTCTCTTACATAACCATAACATGGGAAATAAACATTGATAGAATACTATCATTTAATCTCTAGATCTTATATTTCACCAGTTTCCCAATCAGACCCTCTATAGCAAAAAATTAAAAATAAAAAATCCCAGCTGTGATCTTCAAGACCACACATTGCATTTAGCACCGTCAGTTTTCCTGGCTCTGAACGGAACCCGTTTGTGCTTGCTCATTCTGCAGCATTTTGGCCTGGGCAAGTTCCTCACCCACCTGGTGCCTCAGTCTCCACGTTTGCCTGGAGGGGAAAGTCAAAGCCCTCGGGGCCCTGAGGAGGAAATGTTAATCAGGGCTACAGCTTGAAGGGGCTGGGTTTAAGTGTGTTCCAGCCTCGAGTCATTGGTTGAACAGGTTGCAGGTGGCCTCTGCTTTGTCTTCCTCTTTCCCCCCAGTCTTGATTTCTTGTGTCACATTCATAAGATTTCAATGTAGTTGGAGTTTGAACTTGAATCTGGATCTTCATCAGCTTGGAAAGTGCTTTCCGAGGACTGTGCAAGGTGGACATCTAGAGGCACTTTTCCTTCCCTGACTAGCTGTTTGCTCAATACCACGTGGTTGACCACGTGGTTGATGACGAGTCTTTCCCTGAAAAAAAAATTTTTTTTAAGAGAGAGAGGGACAGTGAGAGAGAAAGGGAGAATCCGTTTTATTTAGCTTTTCATGTGGCTTTCGTGGCTCTGACACTTTGTTGTGTACACGGCACTGGGGTTTGAACCCACATCCTTGCGCATGCCAGGCAAGCGCCGTAACCACTGAGCCACCGCTCCAGTCTCTCTTTCCCTGATTAAAAATGCCATCCTAATCATGTACTAAGTTTCCATTTGTAGATTAATTTGTGTGTAGGTGCAATGTTATCCGTCTGTCTATTTTTCTGTTCCTGTGCTGACGTACCTTGCAGTGTGACTCTTCTGTGGCTTGGTCTTTGGTATTTGGTAGGACCAGCACTTGGGGGGAATTTTTGACACTAGGAGAAGTGGACCTCTTTGATCTTTAGCACCCACATGACCCCCTCCCCCATCCTTCCCAACATCTGCTCAAAACTACTGCCTCTCCTAGGATGCCAATGACTACCTGCTTTTAATTGTTTTCTTCTGGTGAAATATTTAAAATAAGTGTAGAGAATAATAGAATAAACATCCATTTTGAGCTCAGAATAAATAGCTGTACTCATATGTATATTAAACCATAACTTTGTGTCCTGTTTCCTCCAGATTTTTAAATGAAGATATAATATTTTAACAGCCATGATTGAGACAAAACGACTCATGTGAATTGTTCCCTTATAGAAAAATTTCCCAGGAGTTCTGCCTCTTTGGGTTGTATGACCTTTCCCCCCAGAGGACGTGGAAGGGATGGAGACTCCAGGCTGAGCCTGTTCGCATTCGAGGAGAAATGCTCCCCTGCGCCGGTTCCCACACTTGGGCTTCCTCTCTGAGAACTCTGGGCTTCTGCTTTGCTCCCCTTGCCATGCCCCTGCAAAGAGCACAACCTTCCCTGTCCCCAGCGCTTATCCTTGCATCACTGATGGCTGATGTATCTTGTGAGGGACACACTTTGCTGTAGAACCCACACAGAAGGCACTCAGGAAATGTTGTTTGCTGAGCGGGTGTGAAGAAGAAGCAGAGCCGTCTCGCTGGAGTGCAAATCACCAAAGGAGATGAGGTTGTAGGCACACTGGGTGCATGCTTGTCAGAAGGCCCTACCCTGCCAGTGACCAGGATGTGCCCACCCCATGAGTCACCACTCCATAGGATGTCACAACAGCATTGTGTAGCTGGGTTTCAAGTGTTTGGGACACCTGGAAAAGGAGAAGCTCTATTTGAGAGGTCATCCTAGGATGGAGCCAGCCGTAAGCATCTTGTTGCTTGGCCAGATGTTAACTGGAGAGGAAAATCGCTCCAATACATAAAGCAGAGGGATTGCTTTTGCAGGAATGTAAATATACACATGTATCCATATGCATATATATCAATCCGAAATATCTATGCATACATTATTATGTATATGTGTACATAGTGGATATATGTACATGTATTCATATATAACTTTTTGTTATGAAATTGTTTTAGATTTAGCACCCAAGTGCAGAATAGTTCCAAGTGTTCCCTATAACAGAGCCTCTAATACGAGCATTTTACATGGCCATGGTACAGTGATCAGCACTAAGTTAGGAGCCGTACAATACTGTTAGCTAAAGTATTGTTCGCTCATTTCCCCACTAATGTCCTTTCTCTGTTCCAAGATCCAACTTTGCATTTAGCTATCCTGTCTCCTTGTTCTCCAATCTGATACTTTCTTGGTCTTTCCTTTGCTTTCACAACCCTGACACCTTTGGGAAGCATTGGTCTCTGATTTTGCAGGACGTTCATTAATTAGGGTTGCCTGGTGCTTCTCATGATTATGTTGAAACTGTGCATTTTGGAGAAGAATACCTCAAAAGGGCTGTGCCCTCCGCCGCACTCCATACTGGAAGCCCATGAGGTTGGCACATTTTATTTTATTTGCTCCTTTGTTTATAGTTGTGGCTGATGGATTTCTTATCTATCAGTGAATAAATGTTTAGGGGGAGATAGTTTGAGACCAAAGTTATCCAGAGGGAATTTAATCCAGGGAATTAGATACCAAGATGATAAGAGAGCCAAGAAGCTCAACTACCAGAAATTAGCACCCCCAGGTAGCTATTACCACCTCTTAAAGGTAGGCACAAGGGAACAGATCATGTCACCAGAGCCTGGGCCCAAATGTAAGCACAGAAGTCTGTCAGGTGAGGGCTGGCGCCGTGGAAAAGACCCAGTCACTGCTAGTGATGCCACCTGATACAGAGAGACAGAGATAGAGAGAGCATGCCCTGACTTCTCTTCTTCCTGTCTCCTGGTTAGAGCCAGTGGAAGCGGCTGACAGGAGGGTGGGAAGGTCCACCCCTCTGCCCTAGGAACAGGGACGGGCAAGAAGGGATCTGATGCCTTTGCCACTGTATTGTCCAATGTTAGAGCCCCTGGCCCCATGCGGCTCATCCAATGTGGCTCCTCCAAACTGGGATGTGTGCTAAGAGGATTTCAAAACTTCGTGTGGAAAGAAGAATGCAGAATATCTCATTTATAATTTTGTATTGATTACCTGTTGGAGTAATAATATTTTGGACATATTGGGTTAATTAAAATAAACTGTTTAACTTTGCCTGTCTTTTGAAAGTCTGGCTACTAGAACACGTAGTTAGGCCTAGGGCTCCTATCTGTGCCTCTCGTTTCATTCTGGTTGGAAGGTGCTGCTCTGTAGCACACTTGACCCTAGCTCCTTCCTCAGCATCATAATTCAAGGTCTCCCTGTGCAAAGGTCACGTCCTTGACCCGCTGTCAGAAGTGTGTGCCTGGACAAGGCTTTAGAAAACCAGGACTGTATTGGAGTGGAATCTAACACCCTCAGTTTTGATCAGAAGCTCAAGCATGAGGAGACTGAGCTCGCTCTGTGTTTTATATTTGGACAGTGTGTAGGTTAGGGTCCAAGTTCAGCAGCACTGGAGAGGGTAACCAACATTTCATACGACAGTAGAAACACCACCTTGTGGCTAGCTAGCCCTTGATGGAAGAAGTCCTCTTACTCTTGTGACATTACATATACAAGTACATTTCCAGCTCTCAAAGGTGCCCAGCATTGCTGTCCCCATTTTATAGATGACAAAATGAAACCCTGAAGATCAGAGGGGCTTCAGTGACCCTCAAACTTCTTCAGGCCAGTAATTCAGTGGGTGGAGGGAAAGGACCAGGGTCCTCTGTATAGCAGACTTGGGGAATACTCATGCCGGTGACACTTTGGGACACACCAGCCCTCCCAAATTTCTGGGCTCCAGCTAGCTTCTGGGGGCCAGTCTGGGGCTGTCTTCCCTGATGCCAAGTCCATCATCTTTTGGAGCTGGGTGTAGAGAGAAAGATGTGAGATTTAGAGAGTCCACCTTGGACCTGCTGGTGGAGAAGAATCTGCCATTGAAAATGCAAAGTTGGATTTTCTACTGGCTCTGATGCTGAGGGGAAGGGGCATGTGGGGAGGTGGGGAGGGATGATGGCCAGCAGGGACAGAGTGAGGTGAGCCTGTCTGTCCTGTCACCACTGACCCCTCCTTTCTGCTCTGCAGTGGACCGCGGACTGCAGTGAGCAGTTGAACAGCAGCTGCTCCTTCTCCAGAGGGCGAGCCGCACCGCAGCAGGTAGGGGACCAACTCCATGAGCCATCTGCAGTTGTCACGCGTCTTGTTTGTCTGGGTTCCTGGGCTGGCCCACAGGAGCTCTGGAGAGGTCTATGGAGGAAGCAGGACGATGGGAGAGGGTAAGAGGCAGTCTGCGCCTCTGGGAAGCCCCCTTAACCCCCTGGCCATGGTGAAGCACCCCTCCCACTAACACATAGATTCTTATCAGTAGCAGCATTACACATAATAACAAACATCTGGAAACAATCCAGATGTGCACAGAGAGGAGGGTGGAGCGGCTCTGTGATGTATCCTCACAGTGGAAAGTTGTGTGGTCTTTGTGCAGCTTGTGGGAGAAGCTCAGAGGCCTGTCCATCTCCCCCAGCCCACGAGCTGCCCTGGAACCAGTTTGGAGCCTACTGCTCATCCAGAGAGCCCCAGGGCTGTGCAGCTGGAGGGAAGGGAGACAGCTGATCTATGAGAGTCATCCTGGTGACACCCAGGTCCCCACACCCTCCAGTATCACTGATAACCTCATCCCTCCCTGTGGGAGTCTGTGGGGTTAGAAGCTGACAAAGCTTCTTACCCAAGCCCCAGTCCAGCCTCAGACCCCACTTGCCTGGAAAGCTGAGGGCATCCCATCCCAGGTCCCATAGCTCCTGATGGTGCAGCTGATGCAGTGACACATGGCCCAGCCCCCTGGCTTGGTGCAATTCCCTTGTGCTGTGTAAGCCAAGCCCTCTCCATGCTGTCCTGGGGGAAGCTGCTCGGTGGCCTCGGTTCCGGATCTTTGTCGGGCGGCAGGGCTTGGCAGCATGGTGGTGTGGGGCTGGCTGTCCTGGACTTCTCCCTCACTGTGGGCTTTGTGTGGGAGTGTGCACGTTTGATTGATTCTCAGGACGGAGGTCATAACAGCCCTAGCTGCAAGTTAGGAGCCCAGTGTTTGGTGGTGGCAAGTCCTTCCTCCTCACAGGAAAATCAGCGGGGCTTGGTGGCCTCTGAGGGTCCTTCTCGATGCCACTTGCAGATGAGCCCAGGGGAGGCCATTTGCAGGAGGCCCGCAGGTGCCCAGGCCT
The DNA here is from genome assembly GCA_004027875.1 of Aplodontia rufa. Taxonomy (NCBI): domain Eukaryota; kingdom Metazoa; phylum Chordata; class Mammalia; order Rodentia; family Aplodontiidae; genus Aplodontia; species Aplodontia rufa. The sequence continues at coordinate 51,592 of PVKS010009733.1, forward strand.
CTCGTCAGCTCCCTGCTACTTTTGCCCTACCCCACTGCAGTGTGTGGCCTTCAAGGAAGGCGCTTCTTCCTTGGTCAGAGACCCCTGGCCCCCCGGCTTGCACGTTGGTTTATTCTCTGCATTCCGGGGCTCCCTGTGTGATGGTCCCTTAACACTGGGCCTGGATGGGGGGCCAGCCCTTGAGTGGAGAGCATGAGTGGCTGGTCAGCGAGAGTTCTCTGATACTTGGTCGGTAGGCGTCTGGTTCTGGAATGTTTTGCTCTACGGTCCTTTTTTTTTTTTTTTTTTTTAAGAGACAGAGATAGTGAGAGAGAGAGAGAAAGAGAATCCTGAGACATCATTGCGTATGTGGTGCTGGGGTTTGAACTCGTGTACTCGTGTATGCCAGGCAAATGCCATAACCACCGAGCCACCACTACAGCCCCTGCTATATGGTCTGCCCTTTGTCACCTTTTCTGGGCACTCTCCCCACCCCTTTCCTCTGGTCCCATCACTTCTGACAGGGTCCTCAGTAGCTGAGACAGGATCCTTTTCCCATCCACCCTCATCTGCAACTCTCCCTTCTGAGTGATCTTTGCTGGGCCTTTGCTAGGCGGGGGCAGGTGAACAGATGACCTAGGCCAAAGGAACAGGGCCAGGGGCTTGTGGGATGGGCTGCTCCAAGCAGGGATTATGTGTGGGCTCTTCCATGCCCCAAGCACCCTGGCACCACAAGATCAGCTGGCTTCAATCCCACCTTTGGGAAGCAGCCCAATAGACAGCTTGGGGTAAGCAGGCTTCTGCAAAATGAAATGTAATTGAATTTACAGATGAAACTATAAAAAGCTCATATTAGGGCCTTTGTTGGCAGGTGGAACTAAGACCTAGGCTCACTGTTGGCGAGGAGTCCCTGGCTGGAGGAGATGGGGGCTCATCTATTCCATGATGGGCACAGAGACGAGGGGTTCTTGGGAGGGGCCCCCGTAGGCCATGGAGCCACTTCTGACCTGTCACATCCATCTGATCATCTCAGGAGAAGAAATTGCAGGAGTGGCCCTGGCACCCTGGGATACCCACGGCACAGCCACATGCCTATGCTTCCTTGGCCCTAGGGCCAGGGCCTGCAGGGTCTGCGTTTGGGGAACATGCTGAAAGCTGCAGAAGCTGGTCTGCTGAGTCCAGCTGGTCACCCCTGTGCTGTGAGAATCTGCTTGGAGCCAGGGACACCTCCAAAGGCTGTGGAGCTCAGGACATTTATCGGTGGGATTTCCAAGAGAGTCATCAAACATCAGTGTTGGCAGGGACCTGGTGCTGAGCCCAGATGGGCCTGGTGCCATGGTTCTGTCCTCAAGGGCCTCACCCTTAGTTAGAAGGAGAAGACGGAGGTGTGAAAGCCCAGGGCAGGAGATGCAGGTGTCTGCAGTGTGGCCTAGAGGTCAGAAACCAGGCAGGCTGCACAGGGAGGTGGGTGCAGCCGTACCTCCTGATGGCAGCCACGGTTGGGACCATCCTGCGTGGGGAGGCAGTGTCTGGCCTAAATCTAGACAGGGTCTCCTGAGGTCAGAAGTGCCTTGTTTCAGGAACGAGAGGCCTGCTGTTTAGACACCAGGGACCAAATTAATTAGCTACAACAGTAGGGCAGAATGAACAAGACAGCAGCTGAGTTCTTTTTTGCCACCTGCCTGGATGGCAGCTCTGTAGCATCAGGCCGGGTTCCTTTCTTCTCATTGCTCTGTCCTCTCTAGGGTGTTGCCTTTGGCCATGTCCATGCTCTCCCCAATGGGAGCACCTACCCTGGGTCTCATCCCCAGGAACCTCTGACTCCTCTGCTACAGGGTGGCTGTCTCCCAATGCCTTCTGGGGAGGGATCACAGCTGGCCAGCATCCTTTGCATGACTATGCAACCAGGAAAGCTCCCAGGTAGCTGGTCTGTGACAGCTGCCCTGCCCACGTCCATCTTGCAGGGTCTCTGATGGAGAAGAGTGCTCCGCTGGGTGGGGCTTTGTCAGGATGCTCTGGCCCACCCATCTTTCAGGACTCCCTTCAGCCTGGCCATTAGAGGCCAGAGCACAGGACCAGATTTTGGGGATACCACTGTCCCCACAAGCACACCCAACTCCTCACTGCACGCTCTCCCACAGGCAGACAGCCTTACACTAACTCATGGTGCAGGCAAGCTGCTCTCGGCCAGCTGGTCGACCCTGAGAGGATGCTGGGGCTGACTCTACATCCCCATCACCCCTGGCCTAGAAGTACGCACATATTAGGCACTCAGAAACGATGCTCTAGACGGCATGGAGTTGGCACCAGCCGAGGCTGTATTGTCATTCCCCAGTGGGCCCGTTTCCTCTGGCTAAACCCACTCTGATGAGATTTCTGGGGCCATCAGGATGACAGGGGTTCCTCTTCTCACCCCTGCGCATCCATGGGGGAGAATTTATTTAAGGGAGAAACTGAGGCTCTGTCAACACAGGGGTGGCTGGCTCCTCTGGTGCTCTCCCACTGCCCCACCTTGGCAATGCATGTCCAGGCAAGTGGCGATCAGCAGAGGATGGATTCCTGCCCTCTGCCCTGCCCTGAACCAGGGACTCAGGTGGAACAACACGGTGTGGGGAGGGGATCAGCCATGCATGGGATCATTTATTTTTCTGCAGCAGCCTCCTCTGTCCTCATTCTTTCGTTATTTCAACTAATGTCTGAAAAAAAATAGCAAAGTTGCCTTCTTTGAATCCTTTCAAAGGTATCAGGGGGCCATCTACAGTAGGTCCAGTCCCATAAGTAGGAGAAAGGGAACTCAGAGAGCCAAGAACAAAAACAGTAGACTCTGGATAGTCCAGAAGGGGTATCACCAGCTACCAGAAAGTGTGAGTCACTGACTTGCATTATTTGGTACCCTGGCATCTTTTTTCCAACAGAGCAGCCCATCCCCTAGGTGTCTGGTTAGGATGTTGGAATCATTTCCAGTCTTTGATTGTAATAGGAGAAATGCGCTGAGCGGAAAGCACTGGAAATGAGAGTGGAACAGCAAAGCATTTCGAGAATGTGTCAGGGTGCTGGCAGGGATTTAGAATTCAGGAATGAAACTGAAGGCAGATGAAAGGCTGTGTGGGGTCAGGACTGAGCGGCTCTTGTCCATCAGCCCGGAGGTGCCAAGGAAAGGAAATAAATGTGTATGACGGCAGCAGAGCCTCTAATTAGACCTTAAGAAGGACGTGCTGATAAAGGACTTGTTGACTCGCAGTGCTGACTATTGAGCAAGGTGATGAGATCTTTGCTGGGAGCCTCATGGGCCTACCTTCCCATCGGCTGTTCACAGGAAGCCCTGGGGAAGATGGGGGGAGTGAGAAATGATGACTTTGAGTCTCGGCTGATCACCTGTGACCCCACCTTCCCTGGAAAGGTATGTGTGGGGTACTTTATCATGAGTGAAGGAGCCTTGTTCCCAGGGTTAAGGGAACCAGATGTTGACCCAGGAGTGACACTGATTCCCAAACACCTCTACAGCAAATTGAAACACTAGGCTGCACAGACCTATCTGAGTTTCTTCCAAAGTCCCTTGAATGATCTGCATTCTGTGTCCCCATGAAGTGCCCAACTGGATCCAAATCGCCACTAAAAGAAGCAGGATCTAGATTTTCCTGATTTCTCTGCCCACCCCCACTTTACCCCACACCAGTGCCAACCTGCTGGATAATTTTTCAGTGCCAACAATGATGGGCACAATAGAGTGGTAAGTGGCAGGTAGGGGAGGAGAGCCTCAGACACACTGGTGACCACTGACCCCAGGAGAGCTACCGGAAGGAGCTTTCTGCTGGTCTTCTTGCTGCTGCCCAGTAATTGTAGGATTTGATTTCAGTGCCTATTTAAAAAGTAGTATAGTTGATGGCTTAGTAAAAATGCCTCGATTTTCCACCAGCGTCTGTGGCTATGTGAGAAATGTCATATATAAATTCATGACACTGCTCTCTGTTCAGTCAGTATTTATTGAGCATCTGCTATAAGCTCAGCAGACACATGTAAGCCAGAACCTTCTGGATCAATGTTTGTTTGCAAAGTAGAAATTCATTAACACAAAATGGGCTAAGATGGACATGTTAAATCCCCCAAAGAGATGTTGTCTTGACCACAGAAACTGTAGTCCTCCTAAGGAGCGGATTGTGCCACTGGACACAGGTAGGATGTTTGACAAGGAGGAAGGGAGGAGAAGTTGAAGAGAGAAGTTGGCAAGGACTTGAACCTGGGCACAGCATTATGAGGGTGGGACCACAGTTCCGGGAGAGCACAGCAGGATTAGATGGCTCGTTTCAGGCGTCTCTAGTGGTGGGGGAGGAAATGGTAAATGCAGGGGTGTCTAGACTGCTGTCCAGCCCAGCCCTGATTTGTTGTACTTGTGTATTTTATATTATTCTCCAGTGTTCCATGATAAAGTCAGTGCCCTGTATCAGGCAGGATGGCTTAATAATCCCAAATCTGGGTACCTTTAAACAACCCTGATATCAGGACCCAGATGGATGGAGCAGCTGCTATCTTAGCCAGTCACCTTGACAAAGGGAAAGAGCTGAGAGGATCTTGCCTTGGCGATTCACACTCCAGCCTAGGTGCAATATCACATCCCCTCTCGGCTTGTCCAGAATGAGCACACTCAGAAGTGTGTGAGTGGGTGGAGCTCCATTCCTGACTAGTGTGGTGACTCTCTAGAATGACTGTCACATGGCTCATGTCTGTAGAGATTCACCAGGGGCTGGGACTGACCTCCTCCCTGTCTCCATCACTACGTTGCATCCACAGCTGAGCAGGTCTCCTGCAGACTCTGAAGACAGCATGGGTTCCCAGATGGCAAGCAGCTTGGGGGTCGCCTGATCCAGCTTCCCATCTTGCAGTTAGGAGCCCCCATCAAGCTGCTGGACTTTGCTGTATTGGAGAGCTCACTGCTTCAAAGGGCATTTCAAACGTTGTTGGGATGCTCCATTGAAAAAATTCCTCCTTTGATTGAGACAGACAGAACAGCTCCTAACTCTAGCTAAGGGGCTGGTTTTATCCTCTTGCCCCTGGGTGTTTAGTCTCTTCCCCAATGACCCACCACAGAAAGTCTTTTAAAGCTAAATATCCTCATTCCTGCATGAGGAATTTCCTGTGTCGTGGTTAGGTCTTCCCTCTGCTTTTGCATTTATTGTTCCCTTCATTGATCTAATGGGCAAGTCACCACTGGCCACCTGACTGTGCTAGGCAGAGGGTGTTGGGATGGTTAGGAGGCAGGTGTGCTTCTTGTCTGTGTGGAGGCTGGTGTGGGGAGGACAGATGCTTCAGCCATGGTGATAAAGAAACCTGGGACGTGACATGATGGCTCTTCAGTTCTGACCCTTCTGGGTCACTTGCCCAGGAGCATTAAATGTACATTGTAGTCCCTCCCAACAGACTCCCCAGAACCGGACCCAGAGCAACCTCTGCTGCTGCCCAGCATGTGACCTCTCTTTTTCAGAAAATGCCATCTATCCCGGGTCCTCAAGGTGCTTTCTGGCTCCAGCTCTCTTGGATAAACAGGCTGCAGTCCTCGCCCACCAGTACTGCTGACTGGCAGTTATGGGGAAAGCGATCAGCCACCGTCCATTCATTCAGCCCCTCACTGGGTGCCCACTGCGTACCATGGGAGTCATGTAGCCTGGGCTGTGCCCCCAGGGAACCTAGAGTCTCTGAGGGAAATAAGATGTTTGCAAGAAGCGTGGGTGTCTGCGAGGGGGCTGCTTGGCAGGGGAGGTCGGATGTGCAGGCACTGGGGGTGGGGAGCACCATGCTGTCATGGAGAGAGTACTGCACTGGGAGTTAGGGGACGTGCTCCCAGCCTGGGCTGTGCCTCTTACAATTTGGTCGTGGGTAAGATACAGCAGCCTCCCTTTCCCCCTGTGGAAATGGTGAGGAAAACTGGAGCCACGGTCATCCAAATGTTAAACGCACAGACCACGCTCACGCTTCCGGGAAAATGAAGTAGGTGGTCTTTTCTGTATTCATTCTGCTAAGCACCATTATAACCCTGGACATTTGATCTAACACAATACCAAAAGACCCTGAAAGGTCGAGGGGAGGCAAGCAGCCAGATCCTCAGGTCCCAGGCAGTGACGCGGTGGTGGCTTTGCTTTCCTTTGCCTCATGCACCCAGACTCAATGCTCAAGTGGTGAGTAGGCCTGCAATGCCCATGGACTCTGACAAAAAGTCCCAATAAGGGTCTGCTCTCTTCAAAGCAATGGAGCCTGGAATGACAGAAACCCTTTAGACCGTCATTGCTCTGATCCAGTAAGCACCACAGAAAAGTCTGAAGTCTCTGCCCTACCAGCCTGCCAAGACCCGTGGGAGCCTAGATTCTACCCAACCGGGCTGGAAAGAGGTGCCCCAGCCCCACCAGGGTGGTGTCAGAGAAGCCCAGGTAGCAAGCTGCAGCTTCACTCCTGCAGACTGGGAAGAAGACATCCTAGCAGCACTCCCTGGTGGCACTAGGCTGAAGGGAACCCTGAGCTTGCCCCCGCCCCTCGCTGGTGTCAAGGCCTCCCTCCCTTACTTGCTGGACAGGAAGGAGGGGGGCGCTGGAGATGCCAAGAGGCCTAATAGAGAGTGGGGCGTTTGCTGCTGCCCCTGGCAATGAGGCCAGCACCTCTGCCGGGTGCTGCCATCTCCACTTGGCCATCACACAAGCACCCCCTGGCATCAGAGAAGGAGAGAAGGCAGGCACAGGACGGCCGACACGGCCCACTCCCTCCACCAATAGACTCAAGACTGAGTCCTCCCCCGTTTGTCCCTGCCAGAAAGGTATCTCGAAAAACCAGCTTAAAACCTAACTTGAAATGAGATTCAGACTCATAACATGAAAATGTCCTGGTTTCAATCAAAAGTCATTGGTCATACCAAGAATCAGATTTCAAACTGAAAAAGGACAATTGACAGATGTCAACACAGATGCTGAATCGAACTTCACTGAAATTAAACTTTTGCCCTGGGAAAGATCATATTAAGAGGATGAAGAGATAAGTTACAGAAAGGGAGAAAATATTTACATGGGGTTGAACCCCAGCACCACGTACACAATGAAGTGTCAGAGCAACAAAAACCACATGAAAAACTAAATAAAATTGATTCTCTCTTTCTCTCTCTCTCTCTCTCTGTCCTGCTCTTTTAAAAAAAATAATAATCCAGTTAGAAAATGGATAAAATGCATGACGAGACATTTTTCACTACAGAGAATGGCAAAGAAACATAGGAAGACACTCAGCATCACTACTCATTAGGGAGGCATGTTAAGAGCACAACGAGACACCGTCACACTCCTGTCAGAATGGCTAGGATTAGAAATATGTCTATACAATAACAGTGCTGAACGCTGGAGAGAGTGCAGAGAAATGGGATCGCTCATCCAGTGCTAGTGGGGATGTAAATGGTGCAGCCATTCTGGAAAATAGTCTGTCAGTTTCATTTAAAAAAAAAAAGTAAATGAAACCTGCGAGGACCATACGATCCAGCAATTCCACTCGTGGGTGCTCATCCCAGAGAAGTGAACCTGTATTATATGCTTATTCCAGCTTTACTTGCAAACGCAGAAAACTGGAAACAACCCAGAGGTTCTGCAGGTGAGCAGTGAAACCCATGGTGGCACCCAGTGATGGCCAGGGATGACCTTGGGCAGGCAATAACCTGAGTGAAACTCCCGACGATTATGCTGAGCGGGAACAAAACTAGTCCTCAAAAGTCACAAACTCAGGGGCTGGAGCGGTGGCTTGGTGCTTGCCTGGCATGCACAAATACACGGGCTCAAACCCCAGCACCCACGTACACAACTAAGTGTCAGAGCAACAAAAGCCATGTGAAAACCTTAATAAAAATTCTGTCTCTCTCTCTCTCTCACTGTCCTTCTGTCTTTAAAAAAAAAAAATAAAGGCACATACTCTGTGATTATACTCCTTTCATATACTGTGCTTAAGATATCAAAGTTGTAGAAATGCAGAGCAGGCTAGTGGCTACCAGGGATTAGGGCCCCAGCAAGAGGAAGTGGGCGTGGCTGTAAAGGGGAATGGGAGGGGCCTATCCGTGCTGGACATGCCCTGTATCCTGACTGTATCAATGTTGATACTCTGGATGTGATGTTGAATCGTACTTTTACATGTTTTCCCATGGGAGGAAATTAGGTAAATGGTCCGGGTTTGGGGTTTGGGGGGTCTCTTTATATTATTTATGATAAGTACATGTGAATCTATGGTCATCTAAAAATAATTTTTATAAAAACTCGAACCTTTTCTTTCATCCAAATCCTCCGTGGTCCCCATGCAGAAACCCTAAGTGGTGGAACTTCTTGGTCTGGTGAGAGGAGATCCCACCTCTGCCTGCCACCCACCCACCTCATGGCTCTGGATCTTTTCTGCAGGAATCTGAGTTCCCCTACATGAGTCCTCTCTAGGCCCCTTTCCTCTGCTGACCTTCTGTGGTTGTGAGTCTGGTGCTGCCGGAAGGGCCAAGTCCCTGGGGACTGGGGAGCTTGAAGAGGCCCTCCTTGTGAAGGAGCCTCAGGGAATGGGGTGGTGTGGGACGGGAGGCCTGATTTCCCCCATCTGTGCATGACTTTTTCTGATGGGGCCCTGGGGCACTGAGTGGGCACCATTACTTCAGCTAAGGCTGGACAGGCGACCAGCCAATGGCATCGGGTGTGGTCCAGGACAGGAGCAAATAACACAGCCCGTTTAAGACCTAAATCACAATCCTAGCTGGCAGAGAAAGGGCAGGAAGTATCAGATTAAGAGAAATAAAGTTGGCCACAGTCTTTACCTCCCACCTCTCCCAGTCCTTTGGTTTTAATTGGAAGATAAAGGGACACAGGGGAAACAGGATGGAGAAAGATGAGAACTCCCTGGACAAAAGGAGTGGCCTTTCCCTCCCTGAACTCATCTGTAGTTTTCTCCACTCTTCTCAGAGGCCCATCTACTGGAGAAGGAGCAAAATGTTGGGGACCATCTTGCTCTTTCACACCAGCATGTGGGGTGCTGTCCTCAGTGCTGAGCGCACACACACTCACCCAGATAGGACTGGGTCTCCTTGGGCTCTGCCCTGTCCCTCTCCGACAGGGCACATCCAAGTCATCCTCAAAGTCTGCTTTATTTAGTTTTGCTCTTAGAGGTTTAAGCTCTGCCCTACAGGAAGCCCTGTTTTGGTCTTGCAGATGACTTTGGGTTTTAGCCCCTGAAGGTTTTGCATCATGTAAAAACTCTGTCTCTCCCGTGTTGCACCCCTCCCCACATGCTCAGGAATCACCCGTTTAATCCAAATGCTCATGAGAGATGGAGAAACACAGGCCCAAGGAGTCTGTGTGACTGTCATGAGGCCTCTGGGATCCTGTCTTTCCACTCTCCCACAGGGAACCTGTGCTGCCACTTGAAGGTTCCCTGATGCTATCTCCCCTGAAGCTGGCAACTTGGGTGGCAGGCGTGTTTTCACGAGGCACTTAATCATGCACCATCTTGAACTGCTCTTTCCATTTCTGGGACTCACTGTGCAAGGCAGGGACTACGGCTTTGGGACTTTTGTGCCCACACAGTGCCTAGCTGTGTTGGTGCACTTGTGTTGCCTAGCAATAGGAACAGGGGAGGGCATCCTTGGGGAGGAAGGAAGAAGCTTTGCCCACTGTTGCGAAGGCTAGCCTTCCCAGTTAGCTCACCAAGTTCACACCAGGCTTGCCTCTTGACCCTCCTGACAATCTACAGAGCAACGCTCTGCCCTGGGAAGGGTAAATAGCAGGGACCGCACCTCCTGCTTTTCCAGGGCCCAGAGTTGGGCCCTGTGCAGCCCAGCTGCTCACTGACAGCATGCCAGCTCCTGGACTTCCAGGGCAGGGTCCAGAGCTGAGGGCTGCCACCCCAGCCTCAGCACCACCTGCCATAGCGGACACGCTGGGCGAGTCTGGACTGGCATACCCCAGAACTCTCTCGTTAGAGCTTCACCCATGGCACTCCCGATAAGCGGGCGAGTCCTCCTGCTGTCCTGTGCCCTATTCAGCCAGCTCCTGCCTAGTTTGTAAACACACAGCGTAGCCCCCAGTCGCTAGCAGACCCCTCACACACATCCTGCATCAGCTCTACCATCCCAAACGTGGGCAAGCAGAGGTTCAGAGAATCCAGGTTCCTGCAAAGGGTGGGGACGTTCCTGCTCTGCTGAAACCTCTGCTGTGGGGTCAGGGTGGGCCTGGGTACTATGCTTCCATCTTGGAAACTGGCTCATGAATACGGGCATGTTCACTGGCCTCTGGTTTATCATCAAGAATATGCAGATAACAGTGGTGACACCTGCCTCCCAGAACCTCAAGGAACGTGAGATGCCGGGTGTGGCTGGCACACCCTGAGTGCTGTGTTAGTGTCTGCCACTGCCGTCCTCTGGATTCCTGGCCCTTCTAGGACCTGCCCTCCCGTGAGTCGGGTGTGGCTGTGGGGTGGGCGAGGCTGGGCTTCGGCTCACTGGCCATGGACAGGCTGTTTCCAGTTCCTTTCCACGTGGCTTAAAGAGCTCATTATCTCTCTGTGATCACTTCTGAGAGCAGCGTGGTTCATCCTGGCATGGGTCCCCCTAATTACCAGTAAAGGAGCTGCGGCGAAGGATTCAGCAGTTTTTAAGTGCTAAAAATGATCCACTGAAAAGGTGATTGTTTTCATAAGGCTTCTCAGAACTTAGCATCTCAGCAACCTGGGGGACAGGGGCGGTGTGCTGAGGGCTGGAGAGGGGGTTGACTGGGTGACAGGGGCAGGGGAACGAGGGAGGGTGTCCTCAGGGAGGAAGGACAGAAGTTTTGTCCACTTCAGGGAGAAGCTGTGGTCACCAGGGTCAATTGTGGAATTGCACACCAGAGAATGTTCCTTAAAAAGCCAGCAAGGGGGGACTGGAGCGGTGGCTCAGTGGTTACTGTGCTTGCTTGGAATGCAGGAGGATGTGGGTTCAAATCCCAGCACCATGTACACAGCAAAGTGTCAGAGCAATGAAATCCACATGAAAAATTAAATAAAATCGATTCTCTCTCTCTCTCTCTCTCTAAAAAGCAAGAAGAAGAAGAAGCAGCCAACAAGGTTCTGACAGATGGCTCTCAGTGCCAGGCCACTCATAATTAATGAATGATTCTGGGTCCCAAGGCTAGGGTGAGTGGTGAATGGGCAGGAGGACCCACAAAAAAAAAAA